>PITA01006423.1:0-100281 GCA_004023965.1 Spilogale gracilis | reverse complement strand
TCCCTACTCTTAATAAGTATATGTGACTATTAGAGACCAACTGTTCTTGAGTCAAACACCAACAAACCACATCTTAATGGTTGTTTGGAGGAGGGGCTGTCAAGAGGCAGCAGAGAACTGTGATCCCTGAGAAAAAGAAATTAACAAATACAGCCCTAATGATAGACCAGATTTCTGCCAGGAGCCACTCTGCAGACCATTATGCAGGGAGACGGGACCCAAGAAAAACATAATGGTTTTGCTGAGATGAAGAAAAAGAGATTAGAGTTGGGGAAGACTGAAATGATGGAATCTGTGACACAAGAGTTCCCAGAAGAGGGATCTACAAAAAGAAATAGCTACAGAAATCTGCATAAGAATTCTTTTGAGTGTATGGTTAAATACTTTGTTGCATATACATAGGACCAAATTCAACAAGGCAAGCAGGGAACCTGAGCCCTTAAAGGAGCTATTCCCAGAGTTTTCACAGGATTGGGAGACACTGAATTCTGATCCACTAGCTTGAGAGGAGAATCTCTGTTGATCACCTGGACCATTCAACAAAGAATCCAAGAGTCATCTAATGAGTAGGGATAAACAAGTCTCTGGTAAAGGATACTTGAAGCCTGAGCTAATCATGTTTTTCAAAACCTGAAAATGTATAAACTGAGATTTTAAACACCCCTATCTCAGCAATCATTAGAGAAAGCAGATGGAAAACAGAATACAGAATATTGAAAAAGCACTATGAAAAAACTTGACCTAATAGACATTTATTTATAAAACATTCCACCCAGTAACAGTTTTCAAGTGCCTTGGAGCTTTCACTAACATAAAACCTACATGTTGGATCATAAAACAATTCTCAGCAAAATTAAAAAGATCTAAATCATAAGAAGTATCTTTTGGCTACAAGAAAATTAAATTAGAAATCAATACCAGAAAGTTGTCTGAGGAAATCCCCCAACTTAAAACTTTCAAAACCTTTTTTTCTCTAGATAAAGATGCCAAGAGGAATTAAAAAATAATTTGAATTGCAAAAAATTAAAGTACCACATTTCAAAATGTGAGGGGCTAACAAAATTCTTATGTGGCTCTACCCAGCACTATATGTTCATATCAGAAAGAAAAAAGATCTACAACGAAGCTCCCAATTACTAAAACTAGAAAAAGACAAACCAAATAGAGCACTTTTTCATACGCGCACTGGCCACTTGGAATGCTCTTTTATGATATTATCTGCTCAAGTGTTCTGCTCATTTTTCTATTAGGCTGACCTACCTTTACTTAATTATTCATAGCAATTCTTCAGCTGTTCAGGATGCTAGTCCTCTTGTGGACACATATACTGCAAATATTTTTTTTCACTCTAAATGTCTTTTAAATCATTTAATGATATCTTTTGATAAACAGAGGCTCTTGGGTTTAATATAGCCCAATTTACCAATTTTTACTTTATATTTAATCTGTTTTAAGAAACCATTGCCTAATTTACAGACACGCAGATATTCTATATTTTCATCCAAAAGCTCTATTACTTAACACGGGATGCAGGATGGCACAGTTGGTTGAGTTATGACTCTCCATTTTGGCTCAGGTCATGATCTCAGGGTTGTTCTCAGATCGGGCCCCACATCGGCCTCTGAGATGGGTGTGGAGCCCCCTTAGGATTCTCTCTCTCTCTGTGCCCCTTCCTCCTCCTTTTTCTTTTCCTCCCCACAAAATAAAAACTTAACTAAATAAAAGCTCTATTACTTAACCCTTCACAATTAGGCCTGCAGTAATCTAGAACTGATTTTTTTGTGTATGGCTTGAGAATATGGTGTATTCTACTAAGTAAAACAGTTTCCTTTACACTGAAGTTCTTGGAACTTTTAGCTATACAGCTATATCATCTGCTATTTTGGTTGTTTTCCATTTTTCATAATTATAGACAATGCTATAGTGAACATATGTGCCTATATGTAAAGATTTCTTAAGTGTTTTCAACTAGAAGTGGCATTACTGGGTCTTTGCATACATAAGAAGACTATCTCAAACATAACAAAAGTATGGAGATTAATATAACCAACATTAATGTGCCAAACCTTTGGGTTTAAAAACATTAATATTATGTTATATTAATTCAAATCTTTTGTTTTTGTGAAAAAATAAAATGTTCTGTAAATAATATCATCTCCTAAAAATTCCACCTTTCTTCTCTCCCCAGAAATAACCAATTTCTTTACTTAATTTGGTTTGTATATTTGTTTTGTTTTAATACAGTATGTGTGTGTTTATATAGTTATAGGTACCCATTATTGTGGATACATATGTATGTATATATGCACACACATATACCTACAAAAATATCATACTATTATGAGTTAAAATTTTATATTTTAGAGAATATATACTATGATATATATGATATACTATTAATCAATTTCCCTCTTTCTTTCTAAGATTTTATTTATTTATTTGACAGAGAGAAACACAGCTAGAGAGGGAACACAAGAAGCGGGAGTGAGAGAGGGAGAAGCAGGCTTCCCGCCGAGCAGGGAGCCCGATACAGGGCTTGATCCCGGGTCTCCGGGATCATGACCTAAGCCAAAGGCAGTCGCTTAACCAACTGAGCCACCCAGGTGCCCCGAGTCTGTGGTATTTTGTTAGAGCAGCCTGAACAGACTAAGACAGATGACCTTAAAAAACAAATACTATATGTATATGGTCTCAAATATATGAAAACAATTTATCAACATCAAAAGTTAATCTCAAGAGTTAGAAAATAAAACTCCAAAATATACCTGCCATTTACTTCAGTGAATTATCTCCCAATAGTTACAAAATATTTTTTCTTAACTAACATTCTTGTTAACCATACAGTAAAATAAAATGAAAATACAAGAAAAATATAATCACTAAAAGGTGGAAACAACCTAAATATCAATGGATGAATGGATGTACAAAATGTGGTGTATATATACAATAGAGTATTACTCAGCCTTAAAAGGAAAGAAACTGATACATACTGCAACATAAGACAACTTGGAAGATATGACAAATGAAATAAACTAGACACAAAAAGAAAATACTGTATGATTTCATTTATGTAGGATGCCTAGAATGGGCAAATTCATAGGGACAAAAGGAGAAAAAACGAGAGCTGAGAGAAGGAGAAATGGGGAGTTATTATTTAATGGAGACAGAGTTTTATTTTGAGAATAGAAAAAATTCTAAATATGGATGGCAGGACAACAATGTGAGCATATTTAATGGCACTGAACTCTGCACCTAAAAGTGGTCATAAACCTAAATTTCATGTTATGTAAATTTTACCACAATAAAAAATACATATCCCCCAATCTAGGCTGATAACACCACAAACAAAAGTATAAACTAGTCTATATTTTAGCCAGATGGGAGGAAAGGAAAGACAAAGAGGAAAAATGGAAAGAATCAGGAAAAATGGAAACCTGGGAAGGCATAGCAGAGTTTTATCTTCATATCAATTTGAGTCTTTAATTATATATTTGTGTGCTTTTTGATTACTATTTGTGTTCTCCAATAAAGCTGAAGCCCTGTGAGCCCAGAGCAGGTTTGCTTTTGCTCAATATTTTACTTCCAGTGTCCATCATATTTATTGAAAGAACAAGTGAAAGCACAACAATACAAAGGGTCACACAGATTCAGTGCTATGTAACTTATATTATAAAACTCCATAGTTTAAATGCCTTTTCTTCCCATATCACTTCCTAGCTATAACAGTTTACTTGCTTCCGGGCCCTGGTCCTTTAACAGAATCACTAGTGTATTCTAAAAGCCTATCTAGAGGCCTGAAGTTGCATCACACCTGAAACATTCTTGAAGATAGAAAAGAGGAGGAAGAGGAACCCTAGGCTTTAGGATTCTAATTCAGCAGTGAATTAGGTTTCATGCTAATCTTGTTCTGAAACTTCTCACTCTTACCCATGAAAACTTAATTGGTAGATGAATTTACTTCCTGTCTCTGATATCAGTGGCTGAATTTCTTGTCCCTGATTTTCAGCTAGTAAGTAAGTTAGTGAGATTCAAACCCATTACCATATAGCCTTGAAATCCGTTGCCTTTCAACAGACACTGATAATGTATACAACTCTTAATTATGCTAATATCCCAGAACTCACATACTCATTTGCACTTGGCTTATGATAGCCTGTAGTGTTTCCCGTTGTATTGGTTTCTCAAGGACTGGTACATTTAAATTCTTATATTATTAATTCATCACATTATAACTCTTCCACATGATCATATAGCCTCTTCTTCAAAACTATAAAAAATAATATGTGGGACAACTGGATATTCACATGTAAAAGAGGTAAGCTGTAACCTTACTTCACACCAAATTAAAAAACATTAACTGAAAATGGACCAAAGATCTAAATATGAGTTAAAACTACAAAACACACAGAAGAAAACATGAGGGTAAATCTTTATGACTTTGGATTTGCTGATGGTTATATGGGCATGATATCAAAAGCATTAAGGCAAAAAGAAAAAAAAACATAAACTTCACAAAATTAAAAACTTTTGTTGATCAAAGGAAACTATTAAGAAAATAACAGAATGGGAGAAAATATTTACAAATGTCTAGTAGCCACAATATGCAAAGAACTCTAATAACTCAAAAACAAAAGAGAACCCAATTTTTTTTGAGAACCCAATTTTTTAAAATGGCAAAGACTTGAATAGGTATTTACCCAAAGAAACACAAATGGCAAATAAACATATGCAAAGATGCTCATTAGTCATTAAGAAAATGCAAATCAATTCCACAATGAAATACCAATTCACACTCACTAGGATGAATAACTAAAAAATATTTTTTAAAAAATAATAACTTTTTTTAAAAAAAGAAAAAAATACTAAGTGTTAACAAGGATGGGGAACAAGCGGAATCTTTGTAGATTGCTGGTGAGAATACAGAATGATGTAGCCACTATGAACACAGTTTGGCAGTTCCTCAAAAAGGTAAACATAGGCTTACCATATGAGCCAGCAATTCTGCTCACAGGTATACTATCCCAAAACACTGAAAACAAGTATTCAAATACTTGTACATAAATGTTCATAGTGGCACTATTCACAGTAGCCTAAAAGTAGAAGCAACCCAAATGGCCCTCAATAAATGAATGAATGAACTGTATATACATACAGTGGGTTAGAATTCAGCGGTAAAAAGGAATGAAAGACATACTGATACATACTTTGATGTGGATCACTCTTGAAAACCTTATGCTAAGTGAAAGCCAAATGCAAAAGTCACATATTGTATGATGTTATTTATATAAAATATTCAGACTTGGTAAATCCATATAGATAGATTAATGGTTCTGAGGAGTAATTCTGAGGAGCTGGAGGAAGAAGGAAAAGGGAAGACTGGGAGTGACTGCTTACTGGGTATGGGGTCTCTTTTGAGGGTAATGAAAATGCTTTGGATTAGATAAAGCTACACAACACTGTAAATATACTAAATGTCACTGAATTGTATGCTTTAAAATAAAACTAATGTGGGGCGCCTAGGCAGATCAGTTGGTTAAGCTTCTGACTTTTGGTTTTGGTTCAGGTCCTAATCTCAGAGTTGTGAGACTGAGTCCTGTGAAGGCCTTCACACTAGTGAAGGCTCTAGGCTTCCCTCTTCCTCCCTCTCTGCCCTCCCTCCAACTCATACCTGCACTCTCTCTCAAATTAAAAAAAATATATATATATTTTATAATATATACATATATATTTTATAATAAATATATATAATATATTATATATTATATATATATATATGTTATATATATATATATATGCGCCTGGGTGGCTCAGAGGGTTAAGCCCCTGCCTTTGGCTCAGGTCATGATCTCAGGGTCCTGGGATGGAGGCCCCTGTCAGGTTCTCTGCTAGGCAGGGAGCCTGCTTCCTCCTCTCTCTCTGCCTGCCTCTCTGCCTGCTTGTGATCTCTCTCTCTGTCAAATAAATAAATAAAATCTTAAAAATATATATATATAATAATTATAATAAAAAGATTCTCTCCTTCCTCTGGCTCTCCCCATTCTCTTTCTCTCTTTAAAAAAATAAAATTAAATTAAATTAAACTAATGTGTAATTCATACAATGCTGATGGTTATCCAAAAATACATTTGTTTGCAAAATTTGTCATGATTTAGCAGACATTTTTTTGAGAATTTTACTTCCAACACATGTTAGAGAAATTCAGTTCTTAAAATCCTAATTTCTACATATGTAAAAATATTTGTGCTTAGGAAAGTAGTCTTGATTTGTCAAAGGAAAAAAAAATAACTGAACTTCATACCATAATATTTTGATTTTAAATCCTTAAAAATTATTTGAATTTTATAAAATATTCTTTGAAATCATGGCTTGCATATACTTAATGTTTAACCCAAGAAAGAAGAAGGTATTCCATGCTGGGCAATGCTACTGACCTATCGCTTATCTACTTTTTATCATTAAAGAAAAATAATCAAAAAATCACGGAATTGAAGAAGACTTTACTTACGATATACTATGTTAAAATTCCCTGCTTCTATAAAAGATAAAATTTAATTTTTAAATTATGAATTCTAAACCCCTTTACTATTGGCTTCAACTCTACCTTCATTGACAAATTCACCAACCAGGATTCTCAGCATGAAGTAGGAAAAGCATCAGTAATTCTTTGTGAATATTTTGTATTCTGATTTTCAGGTAAGAAACAAAAGTGAAACAGAAATGATAAGAAGGGGCCAAGATGTTCAATTGTGCTCTACAAAGAATTCAGTTTTTATTTTGAGAGTAATGGAAAAATGCTGAAGGTTTTCAAACAGGGGAGAAATTTGTTCATATATGTATTTTTAAAAGATCACTCTAGCATTAGGACTAAAATGGATTTGAAGGGCTAAGAGTGGATGTAGGGAGATATTTATGAGTTTATTCTACTTGAGTAAGAAAGATGATGGTATTTTGGACAAGGACGTTGATAGTAAGAATGGAAAGAAATAGATATATTTTCTAGATATTTGTGATATGGCATCATTAAAACTATTGTAAGGAGGTAAGACAGAGGGATGAATCAGTTATAACCCACTAGGTTTCTGGTTTGGGCAAACGGACAAATCATAATGCTCTTTTCCCTGTGTTATGCCACTATTATTGCCTTATTACTGCTGTCACACTTTTACTTGTTTTCCTTGCTTATCTACATGAGGTCCTGATTAAAAAAAAAAAAAAAGGTGGCATATTAATTCTCTGTGTTTACCTGTACCTAGCAGAGTGCTCAGATGCACTGAGCAGCATTTTCTATGCATTAGCATAAAAAGACCAAAATTATACCCCACTGCAAGTTCCTGATTTATTTAGCCAGAGATACAGATAAACATGCAATGAATGTCAGCACACCTTCCCTTGACTTCATGGGTTTCAAGCAAGGACGTGAGGGATTTGTAACATAAGAAAAGCTGAATATGCTGTGGCACCTGAGTCTCTTTTTATAGTTTTATATTATACTGAGAAATAATTAGACAAATATTTTTATACTAATGTTTTTATTTAGGAAAATGTTAACTTGTTCACTTAGGAGAATGTTAACATGACTTTGTTGGTTCATAAATCTAACTTAGTGACGATAAGGCAACGTCAACTAAGTGGAAAAGCTGAGGGAGCCTTGCATTTCTGAAAGGTTTCCTTGCCTCTTCTACCTAGCATCCCAAAGAATGGTTTTACCTCACTGGCACATGGCACATGGCCCTAAAATAAATCTCATTAGAATTAGAAATTATTCTTCTTCAATATACCACTGTATATTCAGTCCCGAGCTTAATACCTGGCTCTGAACTATACTGTTTAAACAGTAAATGAATGAAAAAAAAATATATGAATATTTGCTAGATAAATATGAAGGGAACAAGCTAACTCATTAGTTCATAGATTGTGAAGTTCCGGATCTTTCATTAAAACATCACTGATAAGTAGACATATAAGCATATCTGAATTATTATTGGAACTATATTCCATGCAAACTTCTCAAGTCCTCACATTCTCACATACTACAATAGCAACATACGTCTGAATATACTTGATGGAAGAAACACCCTACTACAGGTTGGTGGTAGCATCATTTCCTTTAACATATTTTATAAAGTGACTTAGGATTGCCACACAATTTTTTATTAGGATCTTGAAAAGTTAACTCCACCTTAACGAATGGATTTAGAAGTACTATTTAAATTTGGTTTAAAGTAGTTTTCGTGGTACATCTACTTTTAAATATTCTAGACTTTTTTTAAAATTTAAATTCAATTAGCCAGCATGCAGTACATCATTACTTTCTGATGTAGTGTTCAATGATTGATCAGTTGTGTATAACACCCACTGCTCATCACATCATGTGCCTTCTTTAATACCCATCACTGGGTTACCCCATCCCCTCACCCACCTCCCCTTCCATGACCTTCAGTTTGTTTCCCAGAATAGTCTCTCATAGTTTGTCTCCCTCTGATTTCTTCCCATTCAATTTTCCTTCCCTTCCCCCATGATCCTCTGCACTATTTCTTATATTCTATATATCACTGAAACCATATGATTGTCTTTCTCTGATTGACTTATTTCACTTAGCATAATCCCCTCCAGTTCCATCCATGCCGATGTAAATGGTGGGTATACATCCTTTCTGATGGTTGAGTAATAGTCCATTGTATATATGGACCACATCTTCTTTATCCATTCATCTGTTGAAGGGCATCTCACATCCTTCCACAGTTTGGCTATTGTGGACATTGTTGTTATGAACACTGAGGTACATATGCCCTTCTTTCACTATATCTGTATCTTTGGGGTAAATACCTAGTAAGGCAATTGCTAGGTTGTAGGGTACCTCTCTTTTTAACTTCTTGAGGAACATCCACACTGTTTTCCAGAGTGGCTGTACCAGATTTTTTATATATAAAACAAATTTATATATTTTTAAATCTAAAAATTTAGAATTTTATATGCTAGCCTTAAATAGTAAGGACTAAGTTATTAAACTAGATGCCAGGGATGCCTGCATTGTTCAGCCAGTTAAACAACTAACTTGTGATTTCAGCTTAGGTCACGATCTCAGGGTCCTGGGCTCAAGCCCCGCACTGGGCTCCACACTCAGCATGGAGTCTGCTTGGCCCTTTCCCTTTGTTCCTTCTCTCTCTCTCAAATAAATAAATAAAACCTTAAAAAAAAATAAACAAATGGTAATGTACAACACAAAAGTAAGATTGGCTGGTCCACTGAAAAACAAGTTAGAACTTCTAGTTCAATATTTATACCTATTCATCCCACTTATCTCAAATTATATATTAAATATAAAAACCCTGAACATGATACATAAAAACAAATATGAGAAGACTCTGAAAGGCAGGGAGAAGAAGAAGGACACAAAAGAGACCACAGGAATAGAAGAATAATCCACAGTGATAAATTCCCTGACTTTCTTCTTTCCCCCAAATATCTCACAGTAGGTACTGAAGAAATCCACATGCCAGAAATGTCAATGGACACAAGTAAACAATAAAGTGTCAAGACAATTCTACTCTCCCTAGCCAAAGAACTGAGAAATGGGTAAACTGGCAGGACAGAAATCTTAATTGACAATACTCACCCTACTCCAGCCATACAACACTGGGAAAATGGAAAGGAAAAAAAAAAAGCAATCTTGCTATCTCTGTTAAAAAAGGTCAAAAGTGAAGCCTAGTCTTCCACTCTTATCAGGTACTAATAAGACATCCCTTCACACACTCTTTAATACAGGGTCAGTGAGGGTCAAGTTAGGAGCTAAGACTCCTATCCCCTCCTGGCAATAATGATCTGACCTTCTCCCTTAGGCACAATGTCATCAAAGATCTGTTAAAATAAAAGATTTAAGTAAGATCCAATGTCTCAAAACATAATACCCCGAAAGTCTAGGAGACACGTGAACATCATTCATCATATCAAAACCAAAGAAAATCTCAACTTGAAGGAGAAATTGTAATTAAAAAAATGCCACCATCCAGAAAATAATGCACATGTCAGAATTACTTGGCAAGGAGTTTTTTTTTTTTTTTTAAGTAATCTCTTTGCCCAGTGTGAGGCTCAAACTCACAAACCTGAGATCAAGAAATGCATGCTATACTTAGTAACTAACTAACTAACTAACTAACTATATAACTAACAAAGATTTTAAGGTAGCTATGGTTAAAATGCTCCAATGAACAATTATGAATGATCTTGAAAGATCTCGAAAGAAACAAAACAGGAAGTCTCAGCAAATAAATAGGTGATATAAAGAAAAATCAAATGGAAATTTTAGAACTCAAAATTATAAAAACCAAATAAAAAACTCAGTGCATGGCTTCAATAGCAAGGGTAACAGATGAAAAAGGAAAGAATCAATGAACTTGGAGACAGAACAATAGAAATTACCCAGTTTTAACAATAGAGATAAATAGGCTAAAAAAATAAAATAAACAGAGCCTCAGGGACCTATAGGACAATACTAAAAAATCTAACATTCATGAAAATAGTTCCAGAATGAGAAGAACAAGGAATGCAGGGCTGAAATTTCCGCAGTATTTTAAAAAAAAAACTAATATCCAAAATTTCCTCAATTTGAAAAAAAGCACAAACCTAGAGTTTCAAGAAGCTTAGAGAATCCCAAACAGGATAATCCAGAAGAAATCTTGTTTCCTATCATAATTAAACATCTGAAAAGTAAAGACAAATAAAAATGATGGGAAGCAGCTAAAGAGAAGGATGTACTCCCTTTATGGGAAAAGCAATTCAAATAACAATATATTTTCCAACAGAAACCACAGAAGTGGCATATTTTCTAAGTTCTAAAGAAAAAAGTTGCTAACCTAGAACTCTCATCAGTGAAAACATTCTTCTGGAATGAAGCTGAAATGAAGACATTTTAAACAAAGGAAATTTAGAGGATTTGTTCCTAGCTAACTTATCCTAAAAAAAGTCTAAAGGTAGGTTCTTCAAATAGAAAGAAAATGATTAAAAAAAAAAAAAAAAAAAGAGGGAGAACTTGGAAGGTCAGAAATGAATAACAGTGGAAAGATTAAAAATATCCTTCTTTTGAGGTTTAAAATTACATTTGACAGCTGAAACAAAAATTATAACATCATCTAGTGAATTTCTCAGTGTTCCAAAACCAGTTAATCTATATAGGCGCTGAAAGTAGCTTACTGGTCATCTAAGGAAGGGAAGGCGGTGGTGGAAGAACTGGGCTAAGTGATGTGGGATTTGGGGGAGGGGATAAATGAAAATGTTCTCAAATTTCGTGTGATGATGGACGCAGAACTCTTTGAATATACTAAAACCCCCTGAATTATTCATTTTATATGGTGAATTATAATTCCAGTAAAGGTATTAAAAATTGTCATGGACTATTTCTGGACAAATCTATAAATAATTTTTAAGATGAGACTATTATCAGCATCAGATTTAGCACTAATAGAATATAGTGTACTTTAAGAGGTAATTTGAAGTACACATTGTAATGTATCATTTTCTCAAAAGTTTGTTACACAGAAAAGGTGTAATCTAAACTTACACGTGTTATCAGGTAATAAATAAGATGCTGATTTACAGCTAAAAAAATTCAATGGTATTTGAACACAATGCCACATGATACTAGTCATCTAGTCATCTCAAAGACATCTGAGTTTCAAAAATATTGCATGGTTTGGATGTCAAAAATTAGCTCTAAATGAAGAAATAGTTAAGTAGCAAAAGAGGCTAATTATGTTGATCTAACTCCTTTATATTAAGAAAAAAAATGTGTCCTTTCTTCGCCAAGCTGAATATAATAGTCTGTGAATTATAAGATCAAGGAAGAAAACTGTATGTTTTCTAAAATATGAGTATCCTTCATCAGGTTTTACACTTAGGGTAGCTAAAAGACCTATGTGGAAGGATCAGCATTAAGCCCAAAGGACAGGCAGTGCACAGCAAGAAAGAAAGCAATTCCCTCGTGTTTTTTGCAGGTCACTACCAAGGACCATGTTAGCAGATCCATACCAGACCCTTAACAGGCAGTTCTGCTGCTCCCAGTAATTAGCTTGGACAGCTCTGGCTCCAAGAGTAGCAGCAAGGCTACACCATAATGAGCTCAGCTGGGATTAGCAGGACAGGGCAGGGAACCAAGAGAACTCAGGCATTCTGCATTGCGTATGTATCTAGGAGATCAAACAAGGATGGCTGGCTAGGTTATCCCCTCTCCACCTCATTCCAAAAATGAAGCACGGCAGTGTCTAAAATACAGGCTAATGAAGAGCGACACCTCCAACAGATGAGAGCCACATTAATTAACACAATCCCTAGATCATATTATACAGTTTCGGCTAGAGCTAGCAAATGTGTAACTTGTTATTGTAGTATACATATATATTTAAAAAGATATGCCTTTTTTCTTTATTTTTATTAACAAAAATCGGTTTATTTCACTTTCAAATTTTATAAGTTATTTCTCTCATGATCTTTAAGCTGTAAAAAAATTTCTCCTAAATATTTATCTAAGTCCATATTGTTAAAAGAGGAACTCACTTTTGAATCATTAGCTCCTGGTTCTCCCTCTTGAAATAGGCCAGTTCGTTCCATACAGCATCAGAATCTTCTTGTCGAAGTTGTTGGGGATCTGCTCTCTTAATTTTTCTGATATGAGTCCTATTTTTAAAATGAAGTTGTTTTCTTCCTTAATATGGTCAAAGTGCAATGAAAATTCATTTATATATTCCCTAATTCAAGCTCACTATTTATGGAATGAATTTCCTAAAATCCAAGTATTAAAACCCTATGTCAAAAAAAAATTAAAATCCTATGTCATAATTTCCAAAAGACTAAACTGCTACGGTGGAAAGCAAACTTTAAGGCATACATATAATGGTCTAAGGTCAATTCTCTGATTCATTCTAGTAATAATGAGACATATATTGCAGGATGGTCGGTTTCTAAAAGAGGATTATAAGCAGTCAACTCATCAAGAACTTGTCGTCAACCAGTTTGAATGCGGTACATGTGCTCAATCTTAATACACACTTAATAATTATCAGTACATATGTCAGAAAGTAGTTTTTCACACTCCTGGTGACTACAAAAGTTAGGTGAGCAGAGACTAAATGCAGGACAAATTACTTTATCACACTGACAAATGATATGAAACACTTCCCATCCTTCAAAGGAAAAAATCAGATGTGACAATTACCTCCAATACATGCCAAATGCCCTTTATGTTTTCATTTTCTGTACATAAAACAAACGCTTCGTTTTTATTTTGTAAAAGTGCTGTACTGGCCAATTTAGAAACAGTATTTCTCTATAGAACAGACCAATGTGTATCATCAACATTGCCCTAAAGGATCCATCTCAAAAGATGAGAGGGTAGTAGATTTTCTGTACTCATTCAGTCCTTTGCCCTCTGTTGATACTGTTAACAAGGGAGCCACTTACGACTAACCAAGATCTGAACACCTGTTCAGAGCAATTGAACTGAGACCGCCAGTTCATTCAGATAAGCTGCAGAACAAATTGATGGATAGTAAAGATTTTCAAATTGCATACTAGGTTGAAGTAGTTTTCAGAGAGTTAACTTTATATGTAAATTTCCTACTTCTCTGGTCTTTCAGTTAAAACTTAAATACTGTTGGAGTTACAAACTTTGTAATACCTTTATTTTATTTACTTAATTTTTTCCAATCATATAGATACGAACTATTTTTGCATTAAGTTACCTTTCATTAAGCTACTCTATTGACATTGAAAATGCACACAGTACTTCATAACCACCTACATTATGAATTCTGCAAATGATAGGAAAATCTATCATTATTGCTAGCCTATGTATGTTTTCATTTATTATTATTATCTCTTTTAAAAATTCACAATCAAGATTTGAATACCAAATAATATCTTTAAAATCAAACAAAAGCCATTAAAACACCTATATGATTCTACTCCAATTTCATTTAATATTTAGGGAAATGCCTTTATGAGCTAGGTAACTCACATGCCACTGCCTTCTTCCCACTGTTTTAATTGCTCTTTTACTGCTCTGTAGTTGGTCTGTAACATCTGTAGCCTTTCCTTGCGTTTTTCATGGGCATCTCTTAGCTCATCATTTTCTTGGCTCTGTAGAACACAAAAAAGCAAGTATACAAGTTTAAAGGAAGTATTGGAATAATGTTTCCAACACAAGGTTACTCATCTAAATATGAAATTAGAAAAAAAATAGAAAACGTAAATTAATCTGTAATACTTATTTAAGCAGAAGAAAGGGAAAGTATTCTTAAAGTCACAAAATAGGTTTGCTTGGTAAATTCAACCCACCTACTGCATTTTTTTTTTAATATTTTATTTATTTGACAGAGAGAAAGAAACACAGCGTGAGAGAAGGAACACAAGCAGGGGGAGTGAGAGAGGGAGAAGCAGGCTTCCCGCTGAGCAGGCAGCCCGATGTGGGGCTCAATCCCTGGTCCCCGGGATCATGACCAGAGCCGAAGGCAGTCGCTTAACCAACTGAGCCACCCAGGCGCCCCTCACCTACTGCATTTTTAAGCTGCTAGTAATTTCGAAATTAGTTTCATTCCTTTCCCTGTTGTCAATTAGTAGTACACATACAAATATTTGAGTCCATTTCATAGAATTTTTTTCTTTTTCCACAAAAGGATTTGTCCATATATAACACATGACTATTTTACGAATTATAATTACATACGTAATTAATGTAAAAGCACTAACCATAGGAAGATCAGTGCTTCCACCCATGGATTCACGATTAGTTTAATATAAAGCATAAGGATTACACAGGAGGAAAAAATCAGTCACATCTGAAGTAGCAAAGCTTAACCTTCTGCATTATACTATACAGAACTGAAATGTGAGAGCTGGGCTTCATATTTTTGAAGAGGTCTTAAAAACATTACTAGGTTGGACAATTAAAGTCAACAACTTCTAAATCTAGGTAGAGTACATGAAATATATCTTCATTTTTAGGTATACCCACAAAATGAACTTATAAAGGCCAAGTTTTCAGTTATTATGGGATGTATTTATATTACTTATGCACTGTGCTTCTCAAAGTAAAGTAAGTAACTTCTAGAGGTTTTTTCAGCCATTTTAAACTTCAAATTTGTTTTTTAAACTTTTTATATTTTTATATGAAGGAATTTGTATACTTTAGTGGTGGCAACAGGTAGGTATTCTGTAATATTATAGTGAGGTGACATGAGTAGGCTCATGGCAGTTAGAAAAATCTTTATTCTTGGAGCTCTTTCTTGCTAGGTGCATAATCTTTTTTTCTTTTTTTTTAAGATTTAATTATTTGACAGAGAGAACCACAGCTAGAGAGGGAACTCAAGCAGGGGGAGTGAGAGAGGGAGAAGCAGGCTTCCTGTCGAGCTGGGAGCCAGATCCAGGGCTAGATCCCAGGACTCCGGGATCATGATCTCAGCAGAAGGCAGGCACTTAATGACTGAGCCACCCAGGCGCCCCATTAGCTGTGTAATCTTAATAATACTATTTAAATTAGTTCAATTTCTTTTTGTGTAAAATGTGGAAAAGAGCATAGAGATTTAAATTATGATGACTAAATTAAATACACAAGATTATAAATTAAATATACTAAATATATAGTGTATATATTTATATATAAGTATATAAATTAAATATACTAAATCAAATATACAAGAGAAGCCCATGGCATAGTGCTTGCTCTATCAAGGCACAAAGCAAAAGTAGCATCTTTCCTTTTCCTCTTCCCAGGTATTAACTGTTGTTATTATTATGAAGCCAAATTCACAGTTTCCTGGGCCATCTACCTCTCATCTCACCTGTAAGATAATACAGAGTTTGTATTATTTTACTGCAATTCTACCTGTCTCAACATATGGATATTTTGTCATTCTACTTTGAATATAGGTCTAGTAGGAAAACGTCAATAAATCTAAGTAGCTATTAGGAAGTATTTGAGTCCTGTGTACCAAGCCATCTGCGTGCCATCTGGAAATGGAAGTGCTTGATGAAAAAGCATGGAATGGCATCACTTGAAAGGGACAATCTGAATAAATGTGATCCTGAAGAGTTTTAGAAGATATACAGATCACAGGAATTGCAAACTTGCTAAAGAGTAGCATGGTTTAATGCCATGGTTAAAAATTCAGGATACTGAATTGAATTTTGTTCATTTCAATTAAAGAACCATATATTAAGAGCCTATTACATGCAGAGTGTTAAGTGCTAATAAGAGTTCAAGTCTTGATGCTCAAAGTTAGTAAATTTTATCTTGACATAGCTGCTTAAATTAAGCATGTACCAGTTTCTCCATCTTCAAAATAGAAGCTATTTATATCTCTCTTCTAAGACCAATGAATGATTTAACCTTGACCTTGAGTTTTCCCTACTGTTGTTAAAAATCCAAATATAACTTAACTTCTTTAAACAATAAGCTTTATAATCTTATGTGAAATAATTTAAGTTAACCAAATAGAAAAGTAATTAATAATGTTCTTATCTTCTTACAAATGAACATAAATTCATTATGTTTATTTGGATTCCTTAAGAACTAATAAGATTTATTAGAATTTTAAACAGGATATATTACAAATTATTAATAATCTAATTATAAGAATTATCTAGGAACTAGAAAAGATTTGTGTCAAAACCCAATTTCAAATAAACAGTTAAGTACTTTGTTAAATTCTAATAGCTTTCTCTAATTATTGTCATTGAATCAAATTCCTTTCCCACAAACTTTTAGTTTACAAGAATTTCTTTAAAATTATTACATATAAATCCAGTGTTTTGGAATCATTAAGAGTCTGTGTTAACAGTCCCTAGAAACTCTGAATAAACAGAACCTAAAAGATAGCCCAAAATAAAAATTAATAAAATGAGATATCCAGATTTTTTCTGTTGCCTTTCACAAAAATCCTCTGTTAAATCAATGGAACAAATTGAGTTTCTTATTGTTAGTGCTGTCATTATTGTAGCATTCTTCAGTACTACTTCAGCTACCATTAATCACTGGATTTATTCCCAAGGTTTTCCTTAGCTCTCAAATAGAAATCAACTATCTTATGCTATTAAAACAAATATTAAAACAAAAAAAAATTTCCTGAGTCCTATATGTCACTCACAATGTGCCAGAGTCTGTACTAGGCACAGTACTTAGTCAAAGCACTCAAAGCACCTCTACTTCCTAAAACTTAGTGTAATATATTTATATCAGCAAATAACTTGGATTTTTCTATAGTAATTGAAATACGTGATCCCACCGTTAGGTAATGATTATAGGAAAGTAGTTTCATAGGTGAGCTTTCTGCTTTAATTTTACATGCTTCATAATTTACTACCCCTAATGTTAGAGTGTTTGCATATTTCTTACAAAATTACTAATATCTATACTGTAAGTCCCGTATAAAAGCCTAAGTCAAAATGGTAGAACTTCATTTGGGAAATACTACTGTACACAAAGATCTTACTACAAAAATCAAAAGAAAAGATTGAAAGATACATTTAATATTACTAAAAACTACATTTTCCCAAGAAGATACACACAAAAATATCACAAGGACAGTCACTGAATTGAGTCTATTTATTAACTCATTCAATAAAACATTTACTGACTACCTTTCCTATATTTTGCAATTAAACTAGTTAAACTAGAGGCTCTAATTTCTGTATACAAACAGATCTGAATGACTAAAACACTAGAAAATGGAAAATAGAAAGGCTGTATCACCTGACTTGCCTCAATGATACTTGCAAGTCCATTTGTGAGTTCATAAGAACAAAAATGATTCTTGACTTAATCTACTACAGTTTGCTCAAAGTTTCCTTGACAGGTATAGGCAAACTAAGAGCATGAGTCCTGTTAATAAAACAATGGCTCAAACTTTACAGAATGATTTGAAAACTTTTGGTTTTTAAATCGAATGGTTTAAAAACTTTTATAAAATACCAAAGATCCCATAGATGTTTAATTTCAGCAGAGTATATAAAGTTGAATGTATAAAGAATGCATATTAGTATGGAAAAATAAAAGACATATATATTGTATTCAAAGGACATATTGACGTATTATACTTTATACTTTATAAATTGTTAGCATATATATACTGTATATATATACTCTATTCAAAGGACATAGTGACATATTATACTTTATACTTTATAAATTGCTAGTCCACTACACTTATGAAGTTAGGATCTGGAAATGGTGGGATTTTTAGAATAGTTTTCATCTCTTCTATTACTATTGGCTCTTTTATTACAACACTGGCCATCCACCTTGAAAACATGTACAACAATTCACAAAAGTAAGCTACGCAAGATAATATATTAATATTTTTACAAAATTCATTACTAGATTAGAATAATATGTATTACTTATTGCTAATATAATAAAAGACCATCATTTCAATATATCAAAGTATGCCCACATATGTTCCAAAACAGAGGTTATCTGGTGAAGCTTATTTGTCACTCTCTCCCTTCACTCCCCCTTGGTGATCAATGGGATCCAAAGATATCTACTGTGCCATGGAGCATGTGTTTACTTTAGTGTTTTCAACAGTAACTCCCATGAAACAGAAGTCTTTGGGAAACATTAATGGTTATAATATAATCAAGTAAATCTGGGAAATAAGATACATATACCTTGCTATAGATTCATAATACACACTGGCATATTAACAGCTCATAAAAAATGAAAGATTTTAATCCACTCCCTATGATAATTGAGCACAGAAAATTTTCCTCTGTCCCATTAGCTTCTCGCACAGCAGTGTTCAATATAATGCCAATATGGGAAAGGCCATGACAAAAGTCAACGTGTATTAATAGGTAATGGTCTACAAAAGGAGCACCATGATTAAAAAATGCATATAAAAAACCATAAGACACTGTTGGGGGTTAAAATGAATCCCCTCCAAAAAGGTATGTTGGAATCTTAACCCGCACTATCCCAGAATGTGACTGTATTTGGTGATAAGGTCTTTATAGAAGCAATGAAGTTAAAATGAAGTCATTAGGGTGGGTCTTAATCCAGTTGATTGGTGTCTTTTTATTTTTATTTTTTTTAAAGGTTTTATTTATTTATTTAAGAGAGAGAGACAGAGAAAGAGGCAGAGGGTGAGGGAGAAGCAGGTTCCCCACTAAGCAGAGAGCACTATATGGGACTCAATCCCTGGACCCTAATATGATGACCTGAGCCAAAGGCAGATGCTTAACTGACTGAGCCACCCAGGCACCTGACTGGTGTCTTTTTACAAAGGAGAAATTTAGACATAAAGAGAGAGGCATACATACACAGAGGAAAGATGATGTGAAGTATGAAGACACAGGAAGAATGCTCTCTATATGCCAAGCAACACCTGAAACTGTCGGAAACTAGAAGAGAGAAACAGAAAAGATTCTCCCCTCACAGGTTTCATAAGGAACCAATCGTGTTGATATCTTGTGTTTGGAACTTTCTAGTCTCCAGAATTTTGAATAATAACTTTCTGTTCTTCTAAGCCAGCCAGTTTGTCATGGGAAACTAATACAGATATATCATTAATTCCTTTGTTATATTATATTCTCATGCACTTGAGTAATAGTAATAATATTATTATACCCTAATTAAGGGAAATAGAGGAAGAAGTTTTCTGTCTTCACTAAATATGATAGGTATATTTGATAAAGTGAGGCCATATATTTAAAAATATCCCAATCACTCTCTTTGGAATTGCTTTATTATAGGTTTTGCTTACACTTCATTTGATACATGTCTTGACGATAGTGCTTTTTCTCATTCAACTATTTGTACTCCTTTAAAATAAAAAATCATTTCCTACTAAATAGTGTAGATATAATGAAAAAAATTTGCTTGCATTTTCCCCCCTTATCTTGCAAATCTGTGCAAGAAAACACACATTTGAAATTTACATTATCATCAACTGGCCTGAAAAAGGAACACAGAAAAAGTATAAATGAAAAAGAAATTGTGTGAAGAAGAATTTTACTCTGAAAATAAGTTTGAAGCCTCACCCAAAAGAGCAATTAGGAGAAAGGAATGACAAATTAATATAATAATTCTGAGACTCTTTCTGAAATTGGAAATTCAAAAGGTGGAAGAGGATAGATCTAAAAATGTCTGAATTGCTCTACTCTCTACTGACAAAAACAAGAGACCGTCAAAGACTCACAGACTTTGGGGGGCAAGTAAGTGGAGATCTGTTACTACTGAATGGGGATATGTGATAGTTAATTTTATGTGTAACTTGATTGATCATTATTCCTGGGTGTTATCTGTGAGCATGTTTCTACAGAAAATGAACATTTGAATCAGCAGACTGTAAAGCGTACTGTCCTTCCCAATGTGATAGGCTTCATCCAATTCACTAAAGTCTGAATATAATAAAAGGCTGCCTAAGAAAGACACTGGTCTTGTCCATTTGGACTCAGACTGAGATTGGGATTGGAATTTACACCATCAGCTTCCTGGTTCTCAGGCTTTTAGACCCAGACTGAGACTATACCATTGGATCTCCTGATCTTCAGTTTCACAACTGAAGATGTTGAACGTCTCAGACCCTGTAATTGCATGACCCAGTCCTTTACAGTAAATCAATCAATCTCTGTATCTCTTTCTCTCCCTTTCTGAATAGACAGATATATGGATATAGGTATAGATATTTTTCAGAAAAAACAATGTCTCATTAGGTAAGACTAAAGGGTAATATCCTACTGGCTCTGTTTCTCTGAAGAAACCAGATTAATACAGGATGTGAATTTCAAGAATTATGCAAAAGGACAAAGAAGCTAAACTGGCTTCCTAAACGTGCTCTTAATATCCTGTGTGTACTCCCATGTTTATATTAACATACTAGCTTCCAACTGCTCATGCAGTATCTTGTTTACTAGGTCTTGAATGACAGACAGTTATCTTGTCTCTTGTTCAAGTGACTTGTTTGGCTAATTGCACTGCTTGGTAAGTTGTTACTGAGCAAACCACAAATGAGCAAAGACCTCCATGTGTGGGGTGTCTGGTTGGTTCAGTTAGAAGAGCATGCAACTCTTGATCTCAGGGTCATCAGTTCAGGATCATGAGTTTGAACCCCACAATGGTGGAGAGATTACTAAAAAAAAATTAATTAACTAAAAGAAGAGTGACTGCAGGTGTATACATTTCAAGCAGGCTAAATATTAGCAAGCTGATGTCATCTGATCATTTTAATTTTGGTAGATGACAGATGATAATCTTTGCCTCTATCAATTAATAGATGATATTTTCCTTCCTTTTAGAACTAACAGTCTAACTCCACATAATATAAATTAATTTAATGTTTAGTGAAAAGGCAGAAAAAATATTAATTGTAACTTAGGTTAACTATACCTCTAAACCCTATCTTGTTCTACAGCGCACAAAATCGAAGTCACACCTCTTTCTTCCTAAGAGTAATCTATATGACAAAGAATCTGAGCTTTACTGGATTCTAATCATGTGTAAAACATGGGTCTTGTCATAAAACATCTTTAAACTATTTGAGATTGAATTGAATGGCTAAATCTCAAATAGCACAAAACTTTGGGTAGTTGTGAATAAAGAATGATGTTTGGTCATATTAAATTCAGAAAAACTAAAAGCCATCAGTATAGTCAAATGGAAAAAATAATGTACTTGCCATTTTGACTATGTAATTTTTCTATAAAGGAGAGTTGTAAGTGACTTGAGCTAGATGAGTACAGTTTTTAACTCATTTTTCTTTTTATATGTTTATAATGCATAAAGAACTATGAGAAATTCTTTACTTGCTATAGTTCTATTTTTCAATCTCTGAAAAACTGTAAGAAATTTATTCCCAATATTAAGCCAAAGTATTCCCAAACAATTTAAAGTAGCGAATAAATATTTACGTTCAAGCAGCAAAATTTTTGTTACTTTATGATCCTCAGAAATCTGAAAAACAAGACCAACCAATAATATATTTTTATACATGTAATTAAATTCAGCAAAGACAAATGCTGTGATTTGTGATGTGAATGTTTACTTTGGTATATCTTTATCTTTGCAAGATTATTACTAAAGAAATGATTTAACGTTCACCTTTAGCTGTAGTGCCTTCTCTAAGTTTTCAATCTTTCTTTCTGCTTTCCTCAGATTCCTCAGCTCCTCAGAGTCAGTGAAAGAGCTCTTTGGGGACAAAGACCTTGAACGTTTCACAGGTGGTTCCTCGAGAATAAAACAAGGACATGGTTGAACTAGTTGGAACACTGGATTATGAAAGACATGCAAAATTAAAGAACAAGTAATTTTGAATACTAATAATGAATTATAAAAAAAAAATCCTGCATGGACTACCAGAGAAATAACAAGCGGAATTACCACAGTGCTACCGCTAAAGGTTTCTCTGTGACTCGTTAATGAGAATATTCATTTACATTTACATTGTTTCTTTCAGAATAATGATGTCCCATTAGGGAAGACTAAAGGGTTATAGACTCAGAAATGCAAGAAACCTCATTACAAAGGAGGGGATGGAGGCTGGTCTAATTGCTCTATAAGGGTCCAAGGTTACACTTGATAGGACAACCAGAAACAAGAGGGAAAGGATTTTTTTTCCCTTTGAAATAGTTTAACACACTGTGAAGTTGAAGGAACAATATGCTTGAGGAATATAAATACAACAGACAGTAGATCTTATACCATAACGACCATATGGTCATTAACTATAATGTGGCCAACTAGAGACAAGAATGTGTGTTTATATTATGTACAGCTTCATATAGCAATCTGGAGAAGGAATATGTGAAAGCAACTATTAAGCTGGGCAACATATTGTTCATACTTACTGCATGTCCTTATGAAAAAGAAAGAAAATTTCATTCCAAATATCCCTCTCATTTTCCTGACTCCTGTTAAAAGCAACGGAACATCAAAGCACTACACTTTCTAACTTCAACGATGTTGCAAGCCACCAAATTAGGCCCTATACTGTATCTCAATTTTAGGAAAGTTTTTTTTTCATTTAAATAAAGCTCAATACTCTGAAACTACTCCAAAATGGCAAGAAATGTATAATGCGGTTATGTTTAAACAAATAAATATGTAGATACACATATAAAGCTCATTCTTCTGATAATTACTAATAATATTAGAGGGAGTAAATAAGATGATAATAGAAACACAGGTCTACTTTTAAATACTTCCTTTACTAAGATAGTTCTACTCATAGAAAAAAATGGAAAGAACTAAAAACAATTATCTTGAAAAACATAGTTTTCTGCTTATAAAATCATTATTTTCTGGGGCGCCTGGGTGGCTCAGTTGGTTGGGCAACTACCTTCGGCTCCGGTCATGATCCTGGAGACCCGGGATCGAGCCCCACATAGGGCTCCCTGCTCGGCGGGAGGCCTGCTTCTCCCTCTCTCACTCCCCCTGCTTGTGTTCCCTCCCTGGCTGTGTTTCTCTCTGCCAAATAAATAAATAAAATCTTTAAAAAAAAATCATTATTTTCTACTGCTGAAGTAACAAGTGTGAGACAAATATGTCTAAAATTCCTCACTTTTCTATTTATCTAGAGATAAGATATTTACAACACTATATAAGAACGTATTTACAATACAATTTATTATAAAATGTTTATTTTAGTCAGTGTTCATAGCATCTTTTGCAGCATAACAGAAATATATATATAGTATATATACTGTAATGCAAATCTTACAAAAGGAAAAGCTAGACATTAATAAATGAGAAACATGCCATGGAAAATTTGCTTATTTTTCTCTATTGCTATACCTTTAAATGTAAAATTATATAACTTCATCAATTAATGTTAAATTCTACTTTATAGTTTATATCCAGATGAGCAGTATTTTAAATATCATATCTGAATGAAATAGAAATATTAAGATATATTTTTCTTTTAACAACTAATAAAACTTTAAAATGATTTTTTATAGATTAACTTACCTATAGATTAGATATGAGATACTTAGCCAAACTTTTTAAAAATTTTTTTGATTTCTTCAGTTAATTAACATACAGTGAATTATTAATTTCAGAGGCAGAGTTCAGTGATTCATCAGTCTTATACAACAACCAGTTTAGCAGACCTTTTTAACATAAGAATGTTAACTTACTGCACAACAGCTATTACTACCATTCTACTTAATTAAATTAGGAATACATTATTTAGTCTTTAAAAAGGGCAAATGCTCTATTTGCAACAATTTTTTAAAAATATTTTATTTATTTATTTATTTATTTGAGAGGGAGAGAGAGAGAGCACAAGAGAGTGCAAGAGCAGGGGAAGGGAGCAAACTCCCTGCTGAGGGAGCCAGACACCCGGATTGATCCCAGGACCCAGGGATCACACCTGAGCTGAAGGCAGACACTTAATCAAATGAGCTGCCCAGGGGCCCCACAGGACAATTTTTTATCAAGCATTTGACACATAAAGATTTTTAAAGCTCCCAGAAATATAAGCAGAGAGGTAAATGCTCTTTGTTTTTAAACTTCATCTCTTGCCTTGCCAGTGTTACCCTGAAAAATTGACAAAATGACAAAATGTCCCTACCTTGTGTTTTCTTCCAGTACTTGTCCAGATGCTCTTCTCTGAGGAACCCTTGTTGGTAGATTTGCTCTCTGACAGTTTTTCATTTGCAATTTTTAGTTTCTCCTGTAAATACTCAATTTCAGACTTCTGTGAGACCATTAAAGTTTCTAAGCTTGATAAAGATGGCCGTTGAGATACCTATTTTTAAAAAGTACACATGCAAATATATATGCATGTTTGGATATTATTTCAATATGTGCAAATACTTACATATAATATTATTACATTATATAAATAATAAGTATTCAGAGAAGGAAAACTTCATTTCAATAACAGATTATAAAATAGCATTAGCTAAACTATCATCCTAACACAATGGCATTTTTCAATAAAATAACCGAGTTCATATAAATATTTTCAAAAATAATAATGCCATACAGAATTATAGGAGAAAAACATTATAGCATGGTTGCATGAAACATGCCACTCATCTGTAAATTATTTCTAAAATATGATTACACATATGTATTTCCTCCTGAAATACTCATTCCACAATTTGATCACAAAGAGTCATATAATACCACTGAATATAAACCTGGGAAAAGGAAACTAACAGCACTTTAATTATCTTTCGGTGTATCATAATTTAATAATAACAACTCACAAAACTCTGATACTTTTAAAGTCAATACAGTGCACTGTATTCTCTTTTGAAATTACATGTCAGATAATCTGCTAATGGTAACCACTACATTATAGTGACCAAAAAAAAAAAAAAAACCACACACACACACAGAAAAATTAAGCATACGGGATACCTTTAAGAAATCTTAGTTTGTAAAAACCAGCATTTTGTGAAATTCTACCATTTAACTAACTATATTTGAGGCCATTTAAATCTATGCATATATGGTATTCAAAGTAACCACTCCACATACAAAAAACAAAAACACCAAATCATAGTGAAAACAAAGTTTTTGTTGATTTCCAGCAAAGACACTCAAATCTCAAAATTATAATATTGGATATAGAAGCAGTAGCCCTGAAAATAGTTTCAGTTAAAATGTGGAAAAGCCTATCTATTCTAAATGATATTCCTAAGGGATATCAGAAGAAATATACAGGTCTAGCTTTTCCGAACCAACAATGGAAAAATTATCCTTTTCTGGTTTGAACTTTTTCTTTTTTTCAGGGAATAGGCGAAATTGTCCTAATTCTAACTTCTAATTATTATGAGAGAGGTCATTTTGATTTATTTATATTATTACACTTTCATTGATTTAAATCACTTAATTTGTTTCCCAACCTTCATTCTGTAACGCTAAATATTTTCCTCAATATTATTTATATTGTACTCTAATCACACTTATATTAAATACTCTATTACCTTTTTTCTAAATATCAAATTAAAATACTTCAAGCACTTTTATTCCAAACTTTAAATGATTATGCCCTATTCTTTCCTCCCACTTTTAATCACCATATGACCATTATTTATTTCATTTTTTCCTATCATGTAAACAAATTTATGATGTTTATAACTATTTCCTTTGACTGGGCCACAAATCTAAACAGTTTTTGAAAGCTACCTGCTCTTATCCAGGTTCCTTTAAATAAAATCATTAAGAATATATTAATATCCCATCATTTACCAAAGAAATTTTAAATAAGTTGTTCAAGGTCAAACAAAAATTTAGAATAAAGTGGAAATAACATAATTTTAGTTTTATTGGTATATCCAATGAGCAATCCCCTATTCTTTAAATAAGTTTAAAAAGTGAGTTTTCTAAGTTATCACTGGATTATAATGGAGGTAGGTAAGAACATAAAAATAGGAACATTTAGTCAAGAAGCTGTAATGCTAAATAATTCAAATATTTGTAAATATATTAAAATGCTCCAACTGTGGATACTGTAATCATCATAGTAAGGATTTTATATTTAGGTTTCAGTCCTTTAAAATTCTTCAACAAACAATAACAGAACTTCAAAAATAAAATACTGTGAAAACACTGATTAACTCAAATTCAAACAGGATAGGGAAATATAATAGTAAATATAATAGTAAATATAAGGAAATATATAAGTAAATAAATAAAATGGGTTATATTTAGTATGTTTTAAAATCACAGCTTTAAAATTCATTCAACAGAGACACTTTGTAGACACATTACACATGTATATAGATTATTTACATCCATAAAAATACACACACTCCCAGTATTTTAAAAATCTGATCTTCCCTCTCTTTTGTCTTTTATCACTTTTGCAGGTATTTCATACTTCTCTTAATATGACCATTTTTAAAAGCATAGGTAAAATGAAATTTCAAATGACATTCAGCCTCACCTAAGAGCACAAGGAAGGTTTTTGTGGTAGGGGCTACTCAACTCCAGCCAACTGTTTTCCTAGGGGAATGAATGTGCCCCACATCTGCTAGAGCTACTGAAGTAAGGAATTAAGGTTTCTACGGGAAATCTCCTAATTTTAAAATGTTGGCCAGACTCTGTTTATGACTCCTATATTTTGAGAACATGGTTGTGGGAGATAAACTGCTACAAATTTTCTCCAGAAATTTTGAAATATGCATCAGAGGACATAAAAATGTATCAAGCCTTTGGCTTAGTCATGCTGAGGACTGATACAGAAAGATAACCATGATAAACTCTTAGTTGAGCAAAGCAGGTTACCAAAGAATATATTGTGTAGAAACAGATTTTGCCAAACATACACAGGAAAAGAAAAAAAAAAAAAAAAAGCCCTAAAATGTGGTATAATGTAAAACGTGAAACATAAAAAAGCACCTTGTGTCATTTCTTGGTGGAAAATTCATATGGAGTCATTTTCTTCATATTTATTTGAATTTCCCTAAATTTTATAATGAAAACATCACTAAATGTTTTTCAAATTGTAAATTTTTTCTTCAAAGAAAAGGAATAAAAGTTGAGTATAAAATTTTCAGATTACATAGGAGAAACATAAATGAAAATAATCTCATCCCTTATAGTTTGCTAGGGATAACTTTGGACTGTATTACCCAGACTTTAAAAAGGAAAGGAAAATCATTATAATTCTGCCTTTAACCTTCTTTTCAAAGTTAATAGACTTAATTTTTTAGAATAGTTTTATACTTACAGAAAAATTTATGTAGACTCCTATATCTCCCACCCCCACACCCATCCAGGTTCCCCTATTATCAACATCTAAAATTAATATGGTTCATGTGTTACAAGTAATGAATCAATATTCATACATTATTTTTAACTAATGTCCATACTGTATTCAAATCTCCATAGTATTTATGTAATGTCCTTTTTCTGTTCCAGGATCCCATCCACAATGCCACATTATATTTTCTTATCATGCCAGCAACTCTTGGCTGTGACAGTGTCTCAGACTCTACTTACTTTTGACAACATTGATAGTTTTGATGAGTAGATGATATTCCCTGTATTAGAATTTGAGTTTTTCTCAAGATTACACTGGGTTTATGAGTTTGGGGGAAGAAAATCACAGAAGTAAAGTGCCATTTTCATTATAACATATCAAGTGGACATAGTATCGATATGGTTTAAATCTTGACATTGACCTAGATCACCTAGATAAAGAAGCGTTTGTCAGGTTACTCCACTGTCCCCCATTCATACTATATTCCATGTGCTTTGTAAACTATGTATAACATATATGAGAAATATGTATATCTTTACTTGTCATTCTCCTTTCAAGTGTTGCTTTGAAGGCTGAGCAAAATCAAGACAACTAGTACCCCTGTCTGGGAGAGTTCATTCTATTGCCCTTAAAATCCTAGAATCTTTGAAAAGTATAATTTTCTTACAAGAATTATTATTAGTATTGTACCCGTAATTTTTTCCTCTGATATCCAAAATCCTTATTCATCTTTATAGTTTAGAGTCTTAAAAGATAATGAATGATATGGTGCTAAACCATAGTTAATCTTGATGAGAATTGATCAGTGGAGTATGTGTCCAATGCCTCCAACTGAAACGATTTCTTAAAATGACTATTATTAATATATAACTTCTTTTTCACAATGAGGCAGAGATAATTTTGATCAAAAAGTACTATGGAAGATGTAAAGTAGAAGGGGGTAGGGAAAATCATTCATTAAGTGTCGTACAAATTACTATTAAGAATTGAATAAATGAAATAATCTAGTCATGTTGTATTAACTTCAAGCAACATTGTATAGCATTATACATGAGAGGCTGAGTGAATACTGCCTAATAAATAGTAAAGTTTTTCAACATTATAATGATCACAAAGAATTGCAAATTAAACTGTTTTACTTATGGGTAAGTTTTAATTAAACAAATTCATTTGTTTCCTACTATATTAAAGTAATAATATCTATCATTTAGTGAAAAATATTGAGGTCTTAGCCAAAGATAAGCATTTCACATGTATTATTTAAGAAATTTATAAATTCCAGGATGCCTGGGTGGCTCAGTTGGTTGGGCAACTGCCTTCGGCTCAGGTCATGATCCCGGAGACCCGGGATCAAGCCCCGCGTTGGGCTCCCTGCTTGGCGGGAAGCCTGCTTCTCCCTCTCTCACTCCCCCTGCTTGTGTTCCCTCTCTGGCTGTGTTTCTCTCTGTCAAATAAATAAAATCTTAAAAAAAAAAAAGAAATTTATAAATTCCAAACCTGTCGATACTAATGTAGACCTACTGTAAAACAAAACCATCTTAAAAAGGGCATGATTCCTCAGCAAAAGAAATAATTTCTCCTAAACAAAGCTCACTGAAAATGAATTATGCATGAAACATACATGTATGCTTAAAATCTATAATATGTGTGTATATAAAACATCTAACCTATATACATATGTATCAGAGAAAATGATATCTTGAATAACTACTCTCTGAAAATGAACTCAAATCCTCTTGAAAGAAGACATAGTATAAAAATATAAATCTATATTAGTGTGTGTGTGTGTATATATATATATACACACACACAAAATTTTCTTCTCATGAAATATCTGAATCTCTACAAAAACTTGACATTTTCTTCAAAATTGATTTTAGAAATGCAAAAATATACCTACTGCCAATTTAGAAAACATGTTAGCTGAATCATCCACAACCTGAAAATGGATAACTTTAATAACAGTCACAGTTATTTTTTTATAGGGGAAAGGGGAAAAGGGGAAAAAAAAGAGAAAAAGAAAAATAACATCAAGTCAACATGACATCATAATTCAAGAAAGTCTTACTATAAAAGTTCACAAATGCAATTAGGGGTACCACTTTAAAGTCACACGTCACTTCTAGAAACACTACTAAATTGAGTAATAATTGACTAATATTTAATATTAATAAAACTAAGCTAGTACCCAATTTTTAAAAAATATTTTATTTATTTATTTCACAGAGGGAAACACAGCTAGATAGGGAACACAAACAGGGGGAGTGAGAGAAGGAGAAGCAGGCTTCCGGCTGAGCAGGGAGCCTGATGCGGGGTTCGATCCTGGGACTCCAGGATCATGACCTGAGCTGAAGGCACTTGCTTAACCAACTGAGCCACCCGGGCACCCCAGCTAGTACCCAATTTTTAAAAATATAAATATCTGCAAGTCTTCAATCTACTCATTTTCAACCCAAATATCCTCTGGTTGCATTCAGATATCACAAAATATAATGAAATTATTTACTACATTTAAACTATCACCATCTCTCATAAACACCATCTGAATGTTATATTTAGCAAAATTCAGTACTATAGTCAGTTGAACTTTCCTTTAGTATCTAAAGACTTGTGTGTTACAGTCAAATTAATGAACAAATAAAGGAAAAAATCTTATTTCATAACTTTTAACTATTTCTATACACCATATTTAATGGGGAATGGGTGTTCTGTTGGCTTACAGTCACATCTGGTGAATGACAATAGTCTCTGTGTTACAAAATTGAGCAGCCACAAGCTAGTTGTTTTCTTCTATGACATGTAAATATCACACTGCGCTGACAACAATTAGTGATATTTACATGTCACCAAAGACTGTTTAGCATGTTAACTCTATAATATACACATTGACTGCAGATTCTAATCCCAAGAGTAAACTAATCCTGGGCTCACTTTAAATAAAAAAAAAGAATGAAAGACTAAGTAATTTGCCTATAGATTTGGGGTTCTTTTTAAACCTTAAATGACAAAGTTGAACACAAATTTTTCCAGAAGGATATTATATGCCTCACATTCTGTCAGAATTTGCAAATACAAATATCTAAAGTATACCTGTTAATGGTGTCCTAAAATGAATTTCTAGATTCAAATGGATAATTTGCTCTTCAGCATGTCTTTAAATATGGAACTTTTAGGTGCAATCCTTTACCTACTATAACCCGTGCTTTAAGTTTTATAAACATTTGACACTCATGTCACTGGTAAAAGAATCAAAATTTGTGCAGTAAAGGTATAAGCAAGGGACTATGCTTGTTATGCATTATCATCTCTATACATTAAAGCCTCAATCATACTCAAACAAATTCACTAAAGTGTGGTTTTCAATCTGCTAACTATGCATTCCATAATAGCCTGTAATTATTAAAAACTGACAAGAAAGCTATGCCACCTGTGTTTATGTGAAGCCAGGTAATGAAAAAAACAACAACGCTGTCATCACCTCTCAATTCCTGATTGCATTATCAAAACTGTAGCCGAGTTTGGCATCTGGGTGTGACCTTGTTAACTGCTAGGGTAATTAAATTTATTCTATTGGGAAAAAGGATGATAAATTATTAGCAAGAAGATTTTGTTCACATTTTATTAAATTGGCCTGTCAAAGGGTTGGCCAAATTATCAAGGGCCTCATTTATTGGAGGCCAGCCATATTGCCACATCTGTTACAATTATTTATAATTTCAGCAGTTGAAAACCAACTGAGTTAGGCATCCGCCATGTAAAGTAATTTACAAATTATCTGATGAGGGAGTGTTTTAGCTTCTCCCTCATTTCTAGCCAGCAGAAAGCCGCGCTGTAATTACAGAACACGATTAGGTTCTTTGGGGAACTTATCTTGCACTCATAGCCATAGTAAGATGCAGCAAGAACATATGGAGGAGCTTGTGCTTCTACTCCCTGAAGCTCGTGACCCGCCTGCCGCTGAGCCCTTGAGTTGAATTTGAATGAGAGTGCCATGGCTAATGTTCTACACATGCACCATTTATGCCACAAAACAAATCGGATCACTGTTAATTATGAAGCAGCTATAATCAGGCCTTCACATCTGTGTAATGTGAAGCGCAGTAGGCTGTATTCCAATAATGTATGACTACCTTTGGGTCGCAAATTGCGAGCCATATTGCCTCAGTAGTAGTTACTGAATTCAAAGTAACTCCTTTGACAAAAGCCCATCGCATGGATATTTTTATCTAGCTTTATAAAAAAAAAAGAAAGAAAGAAAGAACGAAAGAAAGAGCGAGCAAACCCACAGGCCTCTCTTTATCAGTTACTGACCAGAACAGTTAAAGCATATGGCACAAGTTCATTAATGAACAACACAGGGCACTCTCATTTAATGAAACCACTTGAGCCATAAAAATCAGATTTAGTTAATTCCCTGTTTCCCATTTTTTTCACATCTAGCGTAAACCTAGGATCTGCTTAATACTATAAGTCATCAAGACACAAAATATATTTTACAAATTTACCCAGAATATAAAAAAGCCCACACTATACTACTAATAACCTTTAAAAAGAAAGACAATAATAGGAATTTTTGTTTTACAAATTGAATTTCATCACAAATCTCATCTAAGAAAGCATAAACTATTTGTTTCTTAGAAAGTGAAGTTTAGCAGCTGTATTCTAACAAAAAAATAGTTCTTTATTCCATGAGAAATCTTTCTGTGAAAAGGCAGCTGAACAACCTGCACCCAGATGGCAAACCAGCTACAGTTTAATTAATCCACTAAAAGCCATTCAGATTTCAGTAAGGGTAATGTAATTTTGAATAATAGTAGGGAAAAAAAATCACTAAAACATTCTTAAGTTTTATTATAGCAGCAAGAGAAGTGCCACTATAGAGTAGTTAAAGGTGAGTTGCAGTTTCCATTATATATGCTAAATTTCTAGATTTTAATATCTTGGGTTGTTTCATTCTGCTTGGAACTTAAAGCAGGCTTAAAATATCAGTATATCTATTGAAGTCATGTTCCCCGCCCTTTGAAGAAGAAATACTTTATTTTTCTTGCAGGGTAGTGAAGTTGTATGATTATCGTAAGTTCAAATTTTGTAAATATAATGCAGAAAGAGCTTTAGAAAATAAAGTTTATAGTTAAGACTTACAAAAGATAAAGACTTCAAATTTTTCCTTTAAATAAAATGTTCTTTATTTATCAAGGTTAAAAAACCATGACACAGCATTATTTTATTGTTGAGTTGTTTTATCCTAAACGTTGATTAAATATGAAACTGTTGAGATCATTTCTCATATATTTCTGTGGCCAGGTCTATATACACAAATGAATTAAAAATATAAACGTTGAGTATAATTAAGTTAAAGCAGTTTTCACTTAAAATAATGCTGCAGGAAAAGTCAACTTTTCAAAATGGGTTTATATATAAATTCCAAAATAGTTAAGTGTGGAATAAGACGCTGATCAACCTAATTTTAAAATACATTATATATAGCATAGTTCCTACATATTAAAAATTATTTTGATGCTCTAACAGTAAGATACCCAAAGAAAGTACAAGATTGATATTCTTCTACACTGAAAATGAAAAAACAAGTATAACTGAAACAATAAAGTGAAAATTGTAAAAAGCAAACTAATTATTAATGCTGGAATATACCCCAACTATAGTATGACAAGGTTTAACGGCATTCTGAGCCTAAGTAAAGGTAGTATAATCTGATCTATGCCAACTGAGAAATTAAAATACTTTAGTTGATGCCAATTAGCCACTATCAATACTAGACACCATGACTGTCAAGAAAACGAAGCTAACTTAATACTGACATCATTTTCTCCTTGGCTGTGTTAGAAAATTCTACCAAGTCAATTCAGCACTGCTAAAGAAAAGACAACAGAAATTTTTAGTACACATATAAGTATTCCACATCACAATTAGATAATCCCTTGCAAAAGTTGACTTCTTAATGCTCCTATGTCCCACTTACTGGAATTGTTATCAAAGAATACTTGATCATTGTGAAATAGGCTAAATGGGTTTGGAGTAGGATATACATTTTTGCATGTGTTCATTCAATAAGCATTTGTTGAAATTCAAATATTAATCACTTAGGGGAGTGGGAGATAGGAGCTTCCAATTATGGAATGAATAAGTCACAGGAATAAAAGGCACATCATGGGGAATACAGTCAATGACACTGTAATAGTGCTGTATGGTGATACATGGTAGCTATACTGTGGTAGGTACAAGTTAAGGTATAGAGATGTTATATCACTATGTTGTACGCCTGAGACTAATGTAAGGCTGTCTCAACTATACTCAAGAGGAAAAAAAAGAAAGAAAACACAAAACATCATAGCCTATGGCAGTTAGTTGTACATGCTTAAAATGTTAACCAAAAATAAATAAATTACCCACTAAGTAAATAAATACATCTAATAGCCTCCTGTGTATCACATATAGGTCTCTGGTCATGGTAATGATGGCACTTATTACCCTTAAGCCTCAGAGGACAAGGAATATACCTTGTATGACCCTGTATCCTTGTGTCTAATACAACAGAATCTAAAATAAACCTTTAAAAAAAAAAAAAAACCAACACCTCACTACCAACAAAAAAGTACATTCCTATATTAGACTATTAGGGAGTCAAAAATGTTTTTAACCATTTAATCTTATTATAATGAAATGGTAATTGTACAAGCAGTTTATAAATTTATATACCATATGTTTCCAATGATATAAAACACATTCTTCATTTTCTTTTCTTTTCTTTTCTTCATTTTCTTTTCATATCCCTATACGCGCGCGCGCGCGTACATACACACACACACACACACAGCAACATGTAGGGCTAAGAGTGTTAGCACACTTGGGAGCTAATACCAGGCCTCCTCCTCAGGTCTTCTTCCACCATCATCTGGACCGAAGGCAAGGCCAAACACTGGGCCTAAGATCTAGTCTCCTTCCATCCCCTCACATCGGTCTACAGGTATCTAGAAGAAACCATTGGCAGAGAACTCTCTACCCCCAGTATTCAACCTGCCACCACGACCTCCTTAAATTCACTGGAACTAACTTCATTATGTCTTTTTTCATGATTTATGTGGGTCACTGTAAGAGCCCTGACTCCTGTGTCAATTTTTAAGAAATCATCATACCCTCATGCTAGCTATGAATTATAATTAAAAAGAGATAGAAACCCCAAAAACAAAACAATAAAAATCTTGCAGATTTAAAGTCAAACTAACCAAGAAGGCTTGAAAAAAGTCTATCATATAGCTGGAGTCTACTGCCATGTCTCTATTTTCTAGCTCACCTTTTACAATTTGGCATGGTTTGAACTTCTCATTCTCTCTTCCATACTCACTTAACTCTTTTCATATTTCCCATTATGCTGTGTCTCTGCACTCCATTCTGAGCAGCTTTATAGTCCAATTTTCTAATTCTGTTTTAGCTCAATAACTCATTGTATGAGACAGGCCTTATTAGCAAAACTAGATAAAAACAATATAAAAGTTATATAACAGACCAATTTCCTTCAGAAATAAAGATTCAAGACATAAAGTATGAGTAAAATGAATAAATTATTTTATAAAGAATTAGAAATGTTTCAGGCATCAAGAGATGAAGGATTTATCAAAATTTATCACCATTTATATATGATATTCATCCTTAAACTGATAAAAGGGTATCTATAAGAAACTTATGGCTAACTTCCTTATCCAAGGAGAAATATTCCCTTTGAAATTAAGAACAAGACAAGGACACTATTACCACTTCTACTGAACTTTTGTATGGTGAAATGTATAAACACTGGTACAACATATTGGGATTTTTGTTTCCTGTGTTGAGGATAAGGAGAAAGGGGATCTCTCTTGCACTGTGGGTGGGAATGCAAACTAGTGCAGCCACTCTGGAAAACAGTATAGAGTTTCCTCATAAAGTTAAAAATAGAACTACCCTATGATCCAGCAATTGCACTACTAGGTATTTACCCAGATTGGAAGGGGTACATGCACCCCAATGCTTACAGCAGCATTATTAATAAGAACCAAACTATGAAAAGAGCCCAAGCATCCACCAACTGATGAAAGGATGAAGAAAATGTGGTTTACACACACACAGAGGAATATTACTCCGTCATCAAACATCAAAAAGAATGAAATTCTGCCATTTACAATGACCTGGAGAGAGCTAGAATGTATTATGCTAAGCTAAATGAGTCAGTAAGAGAAAGACAAATATCCTATGATTTCACTCATACGTGGAATTTAGGAAACAAAACAGGTGAACAAAGGGGGGGGGGCGGAAAGAAAGGGAAGCAAATCATAAGAGACTCCTAATGATAGAGAACAAAGTGAGGGTTGGTAGAGGGAGGTGGGTGGCAGAGGGATAAATTGACAATGGGTAGTAAGGAGGGTACTTATTATGATGAGTGCTAGGTGTTATTATGTAAGTGATGAACCACTCAATTTTACTCCTGAAACCAATATTATACTATATATCAATTAAGAATTTTTTTTAGTTTTCCAGGTCATTTTATTTTTTAATGTAAATTCAATTAATTAGCATATATTTCAGTTTCAGAGGTAGAGTTCAGTGATTCATTAATCTTATATAATACCTAGTGCTCATTACATCACATGCCCTCCTTAATAACCAGCACCAACTTACCCATCCCCTATCCCTCCCCTCTCCAGTATCGCTCAGTTTGTTTCCTATGATTAAAAGTCTCCTATGGTTTGTCTCCCTCCTGATTTCGTCTTGTTTTATTTTTCCCTCTTTCTCTATTATCCTCTGTTTTGTTTCTTAAATTCCACGTATGATAATCACATAGTAATTATCTTTCTCTGATTGTCTTATTTTGCTTAGCATAACATCCTATAGTTCCATCCACATCATTGCAAAGGGCAAGATTTCAGTTTTTTGATGGCCGAGTAGTATTTCATTGTATATATACCCCACATCCACTTCATTCATTCACTGTCAGTGGACATCTGGGGTCTTTGCATAGTTTGACTATTGAACATTGCTGCTGAGGTGCACATGCCCCTTCAGATCACTACAGTTGTATCTTTAGGGTAAATACACTGAAGTGCAATTCCTGGAAACTATATTTCCATTTGTATTTGTAACTTTTTGAGGAACCTCCATACTGTTCTCCAGAGTGGCTGCACTAGTTTGCATTCCCACCAATGGTATAAGAGGGTTCCCCTTTCTCCACACCCTGGCCAATATCTGCTGTTCCTCGACTTGCCAATATTAGCCACTATGACTAGTGCGAGGTGGTATCTCATTGTGGTTTTGATTTGCATTTCCCTGATACTGAGTGATATTGAGCATTTTTTCATGTGCCTGTTGGCCATTTGTATGTCTTCTTTAGAGAAATGTCCTTAGAGAAACGTTCATGTATGATGCCATTTCTTAAGAACTAAAATTTAAATAAAAATTTGGAAATAATTAGGATTTTTTAGGAAAAATAAAACTGGGATACTATGTACACAGAAAACCCAGAGGAATCTATAAAACACATTAGAATTAATAAGAGATTAACAAGGTAGCTGGATATAAGATAAACATTTAAAAATCAATTATATTGCTATACACAAGAGAAAAATCTAAAAAGAAAAGTAGCTAAAAGAGCAACAAAAATGTAAGCTACTCAGAATCTAATAAGAGACAGTAGCTATTACATATCTAATAAAGAGATATAAGACCTCTATGAATAAAACTACAAAACATTTTAAAAATGCATTAAAGAAGACCTAGATTGAAGTGTGTACATATAGCATAGTTAGGGATAAAAAGATTTAAAATGCTAAACATGTCATTCTTTCTCAAATTAATCCTCATAAGGTTTTTTAGGTAATATGACAGCTAATTACATTATACTGAAAATCAAAGATCAAGAATATTCAAAGCACAGTTGAAGAAGAATAAACTGAAGAGATCTATTGTATCAGATAACAAAACTCATCATAAAGCTATAATATAACAAATACAGTGCTGTTATTTCAGAGATCACAACAGAATACAGAGCCTAAAACAGGCCCATTTAAATAGGGACCCATATATGCATGAAATAAAAAATATCAGAGGAGGGGTGCCTTGGGTCGCTCCATCAGTTAGGCATCTGACTCTTGATTTCAGCTCAGGGTTGTGAGATTGAACATTGCATCTGGCTCAGCGCTGGGTGTGGCACCTGCTTAAGATTCTCTCTCTCCCTCTCCCCCTACCCCTCTTTTGGGGGGGGGGGAGTCAGAGGAAGCAATATAGATCATTGAGAAAAGGAGTGATTATTAACACGATAAATAGTGCTGAAACAAGCAGATATCCAGATTTTTTTAAAAAACACTAAATTGAATATTCTTTACAATAACCAAAAATCAATTCTACATAAAGACTTATATGTGGAAGTCAAAACTATAATGCTTTAGATGAAAATATAGAAAAATATCTTTTGAGTTCAGGATAAGGTAGGATTTCTTAAAGAAGAAACAATGAGCACAAAGTTTAAGAGAAAATGTGAAATTCAACTATATTAAAATTAATAACCATTTTTCAAAAAGCACCATAGAATAAGTGAAACATAAGTCACAAGCAAGAGGGTATTTGCAACAATTATAACTGAAAGACCTCTCACTGATCTCTAAACTCACTTCCTCTTTTCGGAAATGGACACGTATTTTCCAATATTGGGGGGTTCATATTTCCCAGTCTTCTTTGCAATTCTTTGCCAAATAATGCTAGCAGAAGTAGTTTGTACCACTTTGAAGCCTTATTCATAAATACTTTCCAAATATGATTCTCTAGGCCCTCTTTTCCCTTCTTGTTGGCTGGAGTAGACATGATTCCACGGCAACTCTGATAGCCATGCTTAAAGCAAATGGATCCAAGAGATGAAAGGAACCTACACCTCTAAATCACTGCTTGGAAGCTGAAAATCCAAGTAACACTCACATTGGACTGTAATGTAAATAAGAAACAAATTATTTTAAACCTCTGAGATTTGGTGTTTCTGTAATACAGAAGCTCACATTATGGTCAATGATATAATAACTAACAAAAGATTGTTTCTAAAACAAGGAACTTCAACAAAAAGATGAGCATTCTAATAGAAAGAGGAGCAAAATATTTCATGTAACATAAACATAAAGATGCTCAAGCTCATTAGAAACCAAAGAAATACAAACTGAAACCAGAATAAGATACTATTTTATCCCTTTTAAGAATGTAATAATTTGAGACAGGCACTTTGGTAAGCAATTTGGCATCTTCTTGCAAACCTGAACATTTGCATATCCATGACAGACTATTTCACCCTTAGCAATATATTCTAGAAAAAATCCTGCATATGTGGGTATGAACACATGTACTACAAAGTTCACAGAAGCAGTATGTAAAAATTCCTAGAGCTAAAAAAATAAAAACAAAAAAAAATGTTCATTGACAAAAAGAGTAGATAAATAAATTGTAGCCTATTCATAAAATAGACTTTGTCACAGAAGGGGAAACGAAGTACAGCTACACTCAACAGAGGTGAGTTATTTTACAAAATAAAATTCAAAAAGAAAAAACCTAGTTGTGGAGAATGATATACAAAGAGGATGATTTTTTTCTTTTGAGATAGAGAGAGAGCAAGCACATTTGAGCAGTGGAGGAGAAGAGGGATGCTGGGGAGGAGGGGCAGAGGGAGAGGGAGAGAGTGAGAATCTTAAGCACAGGCCATGCTCAGCACAGAGCCTGACACCATGTTTGATCTCAGGACCCTGAGAGTGTGTCCTGAGCCGAAATCAAGAGTTGGACACTTAACCGACTAAGCCACCCAGGCAACCCAGAGGATGATATTTTTTAAGGTTTAAGGTTTAAATAAAGGCAATACCAAATGATATATTATTTAAGAAAACAGTTTTAATAGGCAGGAATTAACTTAAAAAATTAAAATTATAAAATAAAAATAATATCTAAGAGAGTCATTATCTTTAGGGGAAATAAGTAAAATGGGATCAAAGGAGAGCACCTAGGTAACATCAAGAGTCTTGGTTGATAGCTTCCGGTGGATACACAGACATTACACTTTTTTTGTGTGTGGGTCAAATATCAAATATTTAGTGATAAAATTTTTGAAAAAAAAGTGAGAACATACAGAAAAACAATTTTGTCACTTACAAAAATAAGGAAGAGATTATCAGTGAAACGAAATAAAAATAAACAAGGCTGTAGTTGCTGTTAACCACATGAAGTGACTCCCATTCACAGGTGAAGAGAGTAAAGGTAAGGCGTGGGTCTCTCAGTTGTCCTCTACTGCAAGATATTCCTCCAAGGCAGGAAACGGTACTTCCACAAGAGAAAGATAAACAAGCACTCTGAGGTAAGAACCCGCAGTCATTCAGAATTCAGCTAGTTAAGAGCAAGGTGCTGAGAAATCAAAGGTCACAGGTTTCACTCCCTTATGAACCAATTAGCTTTGCCCTTTTCTATGGCAAAGACTGTCCGTTAGCTCACCAATAATTCTAAGTGATCTCAGGTAGAAGAGAAGATAAATCACCACCAATACAGGATGAAAATTTCAAATTTACTAACATGATGTAAGAAGTGATTTTTATATATAACAATATTAAGACCTAACTAATAATAACCTAATTATTACTCCAAATGACCACTAGCGTTCCCTCAGGTAATCTTCACAAAACTCCTCTGAGGTGAGGACTATTATAATACCCATTTCACAAATGATAAAACTGAGGCTTAGAGAAATTAGGTAATTGGTGCAAGGTGACACAGGTAAGGGATCCAGAATTCAGGTTATCTATTACTCTAAATGTAACCCTCAAAAGTCATGCAAAAAAAAGTCCCACTATAAAAGCACTTGAAAAAGATAAACTAGGAATTGGAAAAATGGAAGAATAAAATATTCCTAACATTTCCCCTCAACTTGCCTACTTAGTCTCTTATTAATTAAACGGTGATCCTGGGACCAGCTATCACAGCATCATCTGGGAATGTGAAATAAATGTAGACTCCTGGGCCCTGGTCTAGACCTATTGAATCAGAATCTATTTTAACAACCCCTTACACCAAGTGACTTGGCCGCATACTAAAATCTGAGAAGCACTTACCTAGACTATTCTTGGTGCCCAGGATACACCACACACTTTCTTACCTCAGGGCCTATGATAACTCACTTCCACTAAGGTAGAAACTCCTAAATAATTTTCAAACTACATATAGTCCACTTTCTGTGAAAGATTTAACAATCTTCTTCTTCTCCATACAAGGCTCCCTGTAAAGCTCCTTTTTTTTTTTTTTAAGATTTTATTTATTTATTTGACAGAGAGAGATCACAAGTAGGCAGAGAGGCAGGCAGAGAGAGAGGAGGAAGCAGGCTCCCTGCCGAGCAGAGAGCCTGATGCGGGCCTCGATCCCAGGACCCTGAGATAATGACCTGAGCCTAAGGCAGAGGCTTTAACCCACTGAGCCACCCAGGCGCCCTCCCTGTAAAGCTCCTTTGTTTGTTTGTTTGAAGACTTTATTTATTTATTTGAAAGAGAGAGAGATCACAAGCAGGCAGAGAGGCAGGCAGAGAGAGCAGAGGAAGCAGGCTCCCTGCCAAGCAGAGAGCCCGATGCAGGCCTCGATCCCAGGACTCTGAGATCATGACCTGAGCCAAAGGCAGAGGCTTTAACCCACTGAGCTACCCAGACACCCTGTAAAGCTTCTTTCTGCGAAGTTCATATTATGCTCATACTTCCATTATAGCACAGTTTATAAAAATTATTTTCTTGTCTGTGTAGCCATCTATAAAATTCATAAAAGCAGACTGTCTTGTTCATTTTTGTACTCTTTCACATTAAACCTAGTACCTGCAATAGAGTAGGATTTTAATAAATATTGATTATATCACTGAATAATACATGAGTGTATAAGGAATGGATGGATGGAAGAATGGATGAATGAAAATATGACTCTAAGGGCACCTGGGTGGCTCAGTTGGCTAAATGTCCAACTCTTGACTTCAACTCAGGTCATCATCTCAGGGTTGGAAGATGCAGTGCTGTGTCTGCTTAAGATTCTCTTTCTCTTCCTCTGCCTCATTCCGCCCCCCCCCCCAGCACTCTCTTTATAAAATAAGTAAATAAAATCTTTTTAAAAAAGATGAGTCTACTTGAACCAAATTCTAAAGAAGATTTATAGTAATGCCCTGATAAAGAATATGTTATTAATTGGTAGAAATCCCGAGTCACCCATTGTTCTCCATTTCTATTACTAACTCCCTAGTTCGGGGCTTCCACTTCTTTCTGTATAACTTCAGTGTCCCCCTTCCTATTATGAGAAATGCTAGAATAATATTTCTTGCCTCAGAATATGGCGAACCTATCTGTCCACTAAGTAAGGCCTGGAAATCCTGGATTCATTTTTAATTTCTCCTTTCTTCCCAAAGTTCACATCTAAGCCATCTTTAAATCTTGTGGATTCTACTTTTGAATTGTTTTCAAAATCAAAGTATGTCTCACTACCTTATCAAAGCACTCCTTGAGTTTCATCTTTACCCTTACAATTTCCTCTTGAATTTGTCCCCCAGTTCCCATCCTTACCTTCCCATAGTCTTTCTGTACTGCAGCCAGGGTGAGCCTTTTAAAACTCAAGTTAGATCTCACCAGTCTTCTGATTAAAACACTCCAATAGGTTCCATGTTACATTTCTATTTGAAACACACCAATGCATTTCCATCCCACTTAGCGTAAAACCTGCATTTTTATGGTGGCCCAACAAGGCCCTAGGAGACCTAAGCTACCTTTCTGAGGTCACCTCTTATTCCTCTTCCAGAGCTCTCTCAAATCTACCCACACTGGAGGAGTGCTTAATACAGAAGGCAAAAGATGCTTAAGGAAAACAAAGAATTGCAGAGAAGAAGGAAGAACACTCAGGTGAATAAAAATTCTTTATGAATACTGATTCTTTAATGACAGTAATGATAATCCCTTAGAGGGTAAAAATGTATGTAGGATCCAAATATAGGACAAAAATAGCAAAAACAGGTGAAGAGATTAAAGGAGAAGTATTAAGATCCTTGCATTGCATGAGAAGTGATTACAAGGAAGTTAAAACTCACTCTACAAACTAAAAAAACTGGGAGTTACACTTAACAATAGGGGCTGAGCTCATCCTATCAGATTAAGCCTGACTATAACTATTTTAATATTTAAGCTCTGAGCAAAATATAAAAATCACAACAAACCCAAGAAGCCCCAAAATATGGAATTAAAATATAATGATTTTGAAGGATCCATTTTAACTATTATAATAAGGACCTAAAGAAAAATGTTTGTAAGATATGAAAAATTAGGAAAACCCCACAGATACATAACTACCACAATAAATGAAACAAAGGAAAGTTCTAGTACTGAAACAAACAATATTTAAAGAATAATTCATAAAAAAGATTCAAAAAGTAAATTGGGGATAACAGAAATGTCAGTTACTTAACCATAAATTAATAGCAATTAGCAATCTGAAGATACATAGACATTAAAAGATTTTTTAAAATGAAGACAGACTTGCAGATCTAGAGAACAACATTGAAAGGTATAACACAAGTGAAACAGGAATCTGAAATAGTGAAGAGGAGTCAGAAAAATAACAGAAAATCACGTCAACACTTCCCCCCAACTTGGTCCAATAAATAAATAAATGCATAAACACACTTTCTTTTTTAAACAAAAATCAAGAAACCCAGAAAAACTGCAAGAAGGCTGATTACAATGAAAACCATACTTGGAAATATCATAGTTAAAACATTTTAAAACTGAAGTCAAGACATTTTTTTAAGAGAAGCTAGACAAAAACTAGTACGTCACATTTAAGAAAATAATGAAACAAATTCTCTCTGACTTATCATCAGTAACAGCTGAGTTACTGAAAACTGAAATTTGTACATTGCTTTTAAAAATATATAAACAGCCAACCCAAAAGAAAGAAAGAAAAGAGGAACGGAGGAACAAAAACAGGATGAAGTTTTTTTAAATGGTAAAATGGCACACCAAACCGAACCATGCCATTATATTAATTCTAAATGGATTAACACTGCAGTGAAAAGAAAGAAACTGTCAGAATGAACAAAAAATATAGTATCCAACTATGTATACTTTAACATAAAGACTCCTATAGGTGGAGATTAATAGGATGGGAAAAGGTATACCATGTAAAATGTAACCATTAAAGAGTTAGGTAGGCTACATTAATGTAAAACTGGGTTTCAGGCCAACAGAATGTTATTATAATTAAAAGTAACATTTTATAGTGACAAAGGGTTCAATTAATCAGAAAGACCTGAATATCAGAGGGAGATTCTAACACTTCTCTCTCAGAAACTGACAGAAAAACTGATAAAAATATTAAATACAAAAATCATTACAGATAGAAGATCCAAACATTCTCAACCACGATGACATAATTAATATTGATATTTCTAAGGAATACTCCACCCAAAAGCAGAATACAAATTATCTGCAAATACACATAAACCATATGCTGGTGAGACAACAAGTCTCAATAAATTTCAAACACAGTAATCTTAGAGAATCTCTGACCACAATAGAGGTATATTAGAAGTGAATAGCAGTAACACCTACAAATTGTCCCTGACTTACAATGGGTTTCATGGAAGACTTTTTTGACTTTATGATGTGATATCATTATCAATATACAGAACGTTCTTGAAAAAGAGAGAAATCAATCAATCAAATAAATAAATAAAGTCTTTTAAAAAAGAAAACAGAGCTGCAAATCCTTCTGTCTTTAGGGTACGAAAGGACTTCTTAAGTGAGACACCAAAGCACTAACTATAAAAGATTAATTTGTCTAAATTAAAATTAAGAATTTCTGTTCATCCAATGACACTTAAAGAAAATGAAAAGATGAGGTATACACTGAGATAAGACATTTTAATTAGAGATTAATATCAAGAATAAGGAACTTTTATGAATGAATAGGAACATAATCCAGTAGAAGAATGATTAAAAGATGTAAGTAGATGTTTCACAGAAGAAGGCAAACCCCTGGCTAGTAATCATTTGAATGTGTTAGTTAATAATATCATTTGAATTAGTTAGTTGCCAGCAAACTATGAAATCTGACAATACCAAGCCTTATGGAGGATGGAGTCAACCAGATCTCTTACTGATACATTGTTGGTGGGAGTCAAATTAACTAAAAACACTTTGAAAAATAAGTATTTTGTGAGAGTAATTTTTTCACACTCTGAACCCAGGATTTCCAGTCCTAGATACCTGTTCCACCTAAATGTATGCACAACTGTACCAAGAATCATGCATGAAAATGTCAGTTGCAGCATTGTTCATAACACAAAAAACTGGAAATAACCCAAATACTCATCCACAAGTGAACATACAAGAGGTTAGGATATAATCACATAAAACAGAATATTATAAATCAGCAAAAATAAACAGCTACACCAAACAATAAAAGTGAATCTTAATAACATAATGATGAGTCAAAATTGCCAAACTCCAGGTAACAACACATTGTGGTATTTTTATAAATTATAAAACTATAGAACATAGTATTTCCTCATAATTTATACTGATAAAACTTTTTAAAAAACAGTCAAAATGATAAATCGTTTAGTGGTTACCTCTGATAAGAGAATCGGGGTACCAGATAAGGGAGGAGCATACAAGAAGATGTAAGTCATTAGTAACGCTCTAATCTTGGATTAGTTAACTGGACCAAGGCCACTTATTGTAATAAATGAACAAATAAGTAAATTAAAGAAATAAAATAGGCCTATGTATGTAACATGATTCTGTATCATGACACGAATTTTACAATAAATCCTGTGCACCTGATATCCAAAAAATATAATATAATACAATACAAAGTTAAAAACTGTTGTCTTATGGTTGAATTGTTAGCAAGACAAAATATGCTGGGTTCAAGAATTACTGTTCAAAGATTACAGCTAAAAGATCATTAATAAACATTTACTTACCTGTTTGTATTAATTCTATTTCTGAACTAAATTAATAAATTCTAAAATTTAAAAAAAATGCCAAGTGCCTTAACCTTTAAATAAACTTACAAGAGTAAGACTGCCATCTTTACAATATATATTTAGAGCTGAGAGTTACCTTGAAGATTATCTGAAAGAGATACCACGGAACATTTTCTACATGCCAAACTCTGCACTTCCTAAGTATGATCACGTGAATGCTTACAAACCATATGACACAGAGAGCGGTAGTATTGACGTTGTATGTGCCAGCAAACTTCGGCTAAAAGGGTTAGGGAATTTGCTCAAGTCCACAAAGCTCACAGGCAGGGTAGGGATTTGTTCCCAGGTTTACCTGACTTCTGAACCTACACATCTGTCTTTACATTTGTACGACCTCAGGAATTACACCAGGAAGTAGGCAGAAAGGTCAAGTAACCTGTTCACAACCATACTTGAAGATAGTGGCAGAACTGGGACTAAGAAGTATTAAGCACCATGCATCAGACATGCAACTACTGTATGAGACTTCCTGTTATATATTCTTTCCATTCCATTTCCTCATTCAGTTTAAGTCTCAAAATGGGCATGATCTATTTATTTGCTGTTATTATATTTCAGTCAAGTGTTTCATCATAATAACTATACCAGTTATACCCTGTATTTCAATGTGCATTTCTATATGAATCCATATTATGTATAATATTCATGTCTTCAAAGTATAATGGCACAATACAAAACAATCTGTCAAGTATTATGCTAATATACTAATTATTTAAACTTTTTTTAGTCAATTGTAGGAGACAATTTAATACAATATTGTATGGGTAACATTTTTAGAAAATGCCTCTCACCTGTTCTGAGTGTTCTGAGTCACTTTCTTGTGGTACAGGATAGAGTGCTACTTGTGATTCCTGAAGCTTTTCTTTTAATTTAACATTTTCTTGCTCTTTTTGATATAGCTGATCCCGAAGACTAACAACACTTTGCCGGAGCATAGATTCACTTGATTTTGTGGCTTCAAAACAAATATGTAATTCATTGTAAAGCTGTTTTAAAAAATATATCCAAATTTATTAATAATCAGTAAAATAGTCATGTCTGTGTAAATATGCATACACACACATATATATCTATAAAGACTATATATGACATACTACTTGCCCTGAAGTGATTTTAATACCTAAGAGGGGAAACAAGCTATGAACAGATGGAAAACTAAATAACATAATCAAATATCAACATAAAACTACAACTGATGTTTAAAAAGGCAGTATTATTCGCCAGTATAACATAGGAAAAGTGTGCGAAATTCCTAAGGAGGATGAAAACACCTTAAGCTAGTTATATATTCAACTTAGAGGACTTTATGTAAAAGAAAGGACCTAAACTGAGCTATGATACTATTATAGGAACTGAATGAAAACAAAATCATTCCAAAGGTGGCAGAAATGTGAAAACAGGCACAGTTACAGGAAGGGACAGAAAGGGAGCATAAGATCTATCAGCTCAACTGAACTGACTACATCTGAAAGAAAAACCAAGAGTCTTACATTGAGAGTTCATTAAGTTTGATACATTCTCATTTTTTATAAATTAGCATCTATGGCTGCAGCTTGGGAGGTGGGGGGGCAGAAGGAATAGCAAGAGACAGTCAGGCAGTAAGACCATAGACAGAGTGTAGACTCCTGGAAGGTGGACCTGTTCCTGCAGGCAACAGGGATCACTGCAGACCTTCAACAGAATGTAATAAAACAGAAGCAATGTTCTGAAGACATTCTGATAACTTTGTAATTTTTTAACTCAAGGAAACACAAACTTAAAAATTTAAAACTAGAGTTTATTACAATGATGGGACAGCATATGGTATATATACAAGTGGTTTCATGTAGAGTCACATATGGTTAACAATGGTATTCCTCCAATACTCATGAACTTACTTGGTGAGGAAACTCCTAACCTATGATTGTGATATGAGTCATAATTCAATTTGTGATAACTCATTCACATAAACAATGTATATTTGCTGATGACATTGGAAAGTGACCCAAGAATTAAGATTTTTTTTTTTTAAATAAGGCTAATAGTGAGATAGTGAGATCTGACAACAAAAGTGAACTCCCTCAGGGTTTTTGCTCCAATCTGAGTTTGTAAAATTCCCAAGTTCAAAATAATGTAGCTAATACATTAGTTTCATTTTGTTTTTAATATACTAGTTTTTTAGGTTTGCTCATCTAATTGAAGATTGGGAGAATCTTTTACTAGCTGGCCTTGCGTCATGGGAAGAAACGCAACTACAGAAAAGATGGCACAGTACTTTTCTGTATGTAAGCTATACTTTAATTTTTAAAGTGTAAAATTTAATAAGCCTTATAAAACCTCTTTTTTTAATGCTTTTACTCAGACATATACCTTATCATAAATACAAGACTCGCTAAGTCATTCCTCTGACACAATATGCTCGATATTCTTTTTATGTTCTATAAGGGATTGTACCATTATGCTATTGTAGATACTTCAAATAATCCATTTCACATTATAACCAAAGTCTAAGCAATTTTTATAAAGGAAAGTTGCCATTGTGATTTATATAGAATTTCAAGACATGAATTTGTACTTTCCTTCCCAATTACCTTTATACCAGGGAGTATGTCCAATGTCCTGCCCCAGTTGATACCATCAATCTAGGACAGAAGAAAGAGTAGGAACCTGACCCTTTGAGGAACAATGCAGGGATGAGAGTGGGCCTTATAATGACCTACCTGTGCTGTGTTGCTGCTTTCATGATTGAGTTCAGGTCAAACAAACAAACAAACAAAATCTGGAGACAAGAGCTAAGATGTCTAGAGAGATTTGAAGCTAGGATGAATGAAGGCCTACCTAACAGCATAGACAGTCACTCAGTTAAAAGGTTATTTAACTACTTTCTCTCTTATTTGTATGCTTTATCAATACTAGCTGGCTTTTAATCAGCACAAATTAATCTTCCTGGAAGAAAATAATACAAAAATAAATATGTTAATATTTAAAAGATTAAAGAATTTACAAATACCTAATTATACCTCAATTTAAAAATATATTAAAAAAGAATTTATAGATTTCAATTAGTGGAGAATCTCATGAACTTTGATTGTTGACAAAAACAAAACAAAACAAAAAAAACAACTCATAGTTTTCCTTCCACTTGCCCAAAGTACAGAAGAATGATAGTGTGCGGCCTGGACTGAGGACCAATTTACTGACCATAAGTGCCAAGAGTGGTATATTTTCTTGGATGTCATGTCTTGGGCTCTTCCTTCACAGTTAGTAAAGCTCTGGACCTATTCATACATGAAAGAAGACTGTCTTAATGTCTCTTCTATTGTCTCCTCTCATGTCTCCCTTCTTTCTTGCTTCTGTGAAAATGGAAGACTAACTGGTCTCTTCTTGTGTTCTCCACTTAATTGTCTCTGCCATGCAATTTACACAAGTGTACCCCTATTCAGCTGCCCTGGCTTGATTGATATGACCAGTAGGCAACTTTAGACACTGAGGCAAACTTTGTCTTTCTCTGAAAATATCCATTCTTCCAAGCAGCAGATGCAAAAGAATCAAAAAACCCTGAAACAGATGACCTAGATCAGCTCTGCCCCAGGAACTGGGATAAACTCTCATTCCTTAGTTCTTATTCCAAATACACATCTGCCTAGTTTCTTTGATGGCTGATTGGACTTCACTTATTCAGTAGCAATAACAGCACTCAGTTGTGGACTTAGAGTACAGGGAGCAAAGACAGCCCTCCAGTCATTTTTAATTCAAGGCCCCAGGCCATCAGTAAACTTGGCTACAAAAAAAGTCTTGAGGGTTGCTAAGTCTATTTTTATTTCTAAAGTGTTTTAGGGTGATAATGCCTCAGGGTAATAGAAGGTTTATTTCTCTACCAGATCCTGCAAGAATGCAAAGGTTTAGGATGTTCCAGCCCCTGTTAAGTGCCATCTTATTCTCATCTCATTAAGAACAGCAGAGTGGGTCAAAAAAGTTCTCAGGTGAGTAAATTACGTAATAACAACAGATTAACTCATCCACATTGGTTTAGGCATTGGAGTTAGTAACTTCTTCTTTATTAGCAATAACAATTTCTTACAACAGTTTTCAGAGAGGCTCTTTCCTCTACAATTTCTTTCCTCTAATAGTCCAAAAAGCCAAAATGGGTCAGAGTTTTTTTCCAAGATTCTGGCCTATGAAAACATTTAATCATATAATTCCATCTCTACAAGTATTAATCATCATAATTCATAATCCAGGATGCTTACTATTCTTGATACTGTTTTCTATTGAAGAAGTTAAAAAGTCAAGAGAAATTTCAGGGGACAGAATGCAAGTTATCTCCAGGAATAGGACCCCAAACTCCAAGTCCTCAATTTTCAGGGACTTATTATGAAGTACTCTTCTTCCCATATATTTATTAGTGTTAAGGAACAAGATATTTTATTAACCTTAGCAATTTTGGAAGTGGATATGCTCTGTGACCCAATGACTAATTTTCTTAAAGAATAAAATTTTCCTTATTTAGTTAAGTATACTATTTGCTACTGTGACTGATACAATAAATTCTACCACTGAAAACTCTGTTTGTAGAAGAAAAATGAGAAAAAAACTGATATGATTTAATATGCAGCTTAAACTAAAATAATGTATAACCTAACTCCTTATTTTCCCAAATTGATATTGCCTGTGTCATATAATTATCATTAAATAGAACAAAAAGTGATAAAAAAACAAAGATGTTAGATGGTCTAGAAATTATAAAAGTTGATACAATCCTCACCTATAGTTAAATCAAACCCATATATAAATGGCATGCAAATGCAGAAAAACAATTAAAACTTAGATAAATGACTACATGCTCACAGGAAGAAAGCACACTAGCTTACTTTTATTTCTCTTGATGGGTGTGTCTCTTTCAGAAGAGCCCTCCACATTATTACATTTTGTGTATGAGACTAATGATTTGTTATGGGAGACTCTGAGAAAATATGACTTAACCTCTTTCCTGTGGTCAAAGTTTTTTTCAATTTTCTCTCTTCATCTTTGTCTCCCCTACATGTTCTCCTCAACCCACCACTAAGGGCAATAGATTTTATATTTTATGATAATGAAATGAATACTATGAAATAAATCAACTTAATAAATTGGAGAAAGGAGAGAAATGGGAGGGAAAGCAAAAAAAAAAAGTAAGAGAGAATTGAGAAAAAGAGGAAAAAGAAACTTCATTAGAAACAGTAAATTAAGAAAACCTAACTCTTAGAAAACTAAGTTTAGTAAGAACTGAGATAAACTATGAGTGTAATTTCTATTCAGCTCAGTTGAGTATTACAGCTAAGCCCCAATTATTATTTGTAAATAATAAAATTAATGTGAAAATATATTTGAAAATCTTACTTTTAAGAAAACAACTTCATCTAGTTGTTGCATGGATTATTAGATTACTCAAATTTATGGGAAAAAATCTAGAAAAATAAATGTGGATGAGGAATAAACAAGAGTATTAAGTAAAATACTTCAGGATTAGAATAAATAATTTGATGTAATGAATACCCATAGCGGATGGAACTCACGACCCTTAGACCCAGAGTTACACACTACTGACTGACTGAGCCAGGTGCCCAGCAATGGAAACTTTTAAGTAACATTTAACTTAGATATCAAGATAAATTTCCCACCATTAAAATTATTGAACATTGAAAGAATTTTAAAGAGAATGAATAATGCAAGTTTATAGAATCTATTTATAGATTCTTTAAAGATAAGACTACATTATTCTTTGTATAAAGGAACTATACAGTGGGCTTTATAACAGAGTTTAAGACTTTGGGTTCTGAACCCAGGATTATATAGATTTGAATTCTACCAACTTTTGACAATACTCTCAGCCTCAGCTACTTGATCTGTAAAATAATAAGGAATAATAATAATATAAAACACAGGGGTGGTGTGAAAACTTAAACAGTGAAACAAAAGGCCTTTTCCCAGTTGCTAATACACAATAAGCTCAACAAATGTTAACCATTATTATACAGTTGGTGGACATGACCTAGTTTGGATCTCAATCTACATAATACATTTCTAAAATAATGTGTATAAATGGAAACACAGATTCTCTATATTCTTTGTTTATGGATTATGCCCCAACTGGATAGTCTATTTGTTTTCTTAGTTTCTCCATATTTTTATACTATTCAGAACCATTTACTCACCCAATAGTTAAAAATTAAATGGGTTAGAATGATATTTAAATTAGGATAGAAAAATATGCCTACAAAGTCTAAAAATACTCTTACATCCAAATAAACATCTATGATTTTTTAAATTGCACTATTCAAAGTGGGATATCATTGTATACAGCTCCTTAAGGTTTAATAATTTAACACTTCTAGATCATTTCTCACATGGCAGGCAAGTCCCCTTCAAACTTCATGATCTCCTGTGCAGTCTCAACATTTACTAACTTAAACAAGACTACCTTTATGTATAAACTAACAGTAAACTGTATGGTATTAAATGTTCTTACTGGCTTTTTCATAAAAGGAATGGTTTTCTGGCCCTGTGTGTGTGCGTGCATGCATGTGTGTGTGTGTGTGTGTGTGTGTGTGTGTGTGTGTGTGTGTCTATGTCTGCATATTCAAAATTCTCTAATGAATACTAATAGTCTAAACTGACAACAAAGAAAGATGTTTACTGCAGCTTTATTTACGATCAAAAAATTTTAAAAACCAATAGTAAAAAATTTAAACAAAATATATTTATCAACACTGGAAATATGGTTAAATAAATTATATTATATTTCCAAAGTAGTGACATTAATGATATTGTTTTAATATAATGTAGTAAAGTGATGAAGTAAAAGATATTAGTGTATTGACAGATATGTTAAAATGCATTTTAAAAAACTGAAAGGAAATATTCAAAATGTTAACAATATTTACCTTTTAGAGATGGAATTATTAAAAAAATTTTGTGTGTGTGACTATTTACACATAGACTAGAAAGAGAAAAATAATTGTAATGTTTACTAACCACAGGCAAAATTTACAACATATCAATAAATAATCAAGGACTTCTGAATTGAGTGTAGTTGAGTATACTAAAAAAAACCTTATGAATAGAGGCACCTGGATGGCTCAGATGGTTAAGTGTCTGCCTTCAGCTCAGGTCATGATCTCCAGGTTCTGGGATGAAGCCTTATGACAGGCTCCCTGTTCAGCAGGGAGTCTGCTTCTCCCTCTCCCTCTGCTTCTACAACTGCTTGTGCTCTCTCTCTCAAATGATTACATAAAATTTTTAAAAATAAACAAAATTTTAAAAACCTAATGAATGAATGACTATAAGGACCTAAAATAACTCAAATTAAAATACTATAATGAGAATTAAAATATCAGAAGGAGCATAAAGTTAAAAATTAGTCAAGTTTCCTCCTATACCATACTGCTAAGAGGTAACTTCTGAGGAATGAAAAAAAAGAAAAAGAAAAAAAGAAAAAAAGAGGGGCGCCTGGGTGGCTCAGTTGGTTGGGCAACTGCCTTCGGCTCAGGTCATGATCCCACTGGGATCGAGTCCCACATCGGGCTCCCTGCTCGGCAGGAAGCCTGCTTCTCCCTCTCTCAGTCCCCCTGCTTGTGTTCCCTCTCTGGCTGTGTTTCTCTCTGTCAAGTAAATAAAATCTTTAAAAAAAAAAAAAAAAGAAAGAAAGAAGAAAAAAAGAAAAAGGAACTCAAAGCAGAGAAAAGGAGAACAAAAAAGAAACTAAACACAAAAGAAAATAAAGTAAGTCAGATCTTTAAAGCAGCATATGTCAATTTGTTCTTTTTCCCCCCACCTCTATACTATCCATAAGCACAACATATTCCCATCACCTCCCTTATTATCTAGAATGATTCTTGGAGCAGATGGTATTAATCCTGAGGAAACATGTGTGTAAGGCTTCAAAAAGTATCCCAGCTCAAGGCTGAAGTTATGACGAGTTCTCCAAGTTGGAGTGATAAGCTCTACCTCTCCAAATTTAGTAAAGATTTTGACTAGGGAATTTATGGCTTGAGGTAGAGTTCATATAAGAAGAGCTATAAGAAACTAATTCATTTCACTGATGTCTTATCTTCTCAGAATAGATATCACAGGTATCACTTCATCAAGGACAGTCTCTTCTCTCTAACCTAGGATAGGAACAGGCCCCAGGAATGTACTTCTACCACTGCAACATACATCATTCTTACTTCTCCTACTCAGTATCAGTAATCAATTAGATTTTAGGCTGTAAGAGGTAAAGAATAAAGGCAATAAAAAAAGCTACCTATGCAGATAACGGAGGGGGGGGTGGTATTCAGGTATTGAAAGCAAGTGCAAAGACCCTGGGTTGAAGAATACTTGGATGTTCCAGGGGAAAAGCAAAATTAAGTGTGGCTGCAGAGGAAATATTAAGGAGAAGGCAAGGATGAGATCAGAGAGGTGATGCAGAGCCAGATCATGCATGGTGTCCTGGACTGTAGTTAAGAACTTGGGTTTTTTGCTTTTATGAGATAGGAGACCACTGGAGGGAGCTGAAGAAAGGATTTAATTTGACTTAGTAAGTTTTAGCAAGAACTCCAGGCATCTGTGTTGAGAAAAGACTCAAAGCGGATAAGGTCAGGAGCAAAACAACAAAGTGGGACTACTGCAGTTGTCCCTGTGGTACATGATAGGGGTTTTGAGAGAATGGTGACAGCATGGATGGTGAAAGTAGCAGAATTTCAAACATGTATTGAAGGAAGAGTGCACAAGAGATTAGTTTTGAAGATGTTCTTAAGTCTGAGATGCCTATTAGGCATCCAACTTAAGAAATGTTAAGGATACAATTACATATACTATCCTCAAGTTCAGGGAAGAGATGCAGAGTAGCTAATCAAATCTGGGAGTCACAGCATATGGACAGTTTTGGTTTTCAAAGCTAGATGACAAGATAACATCACCTAGGGTGTGAGTTTAAACATAGGAAAAAAAAAAAAGGTATCCTGAGATTTGGACCTGAGACATAATATTGAGGTGATAGGGAGACAAGGAAAGGACAAGAAAGGAATAGAAAAGAACACCAGAACTGAAGGAAGAAAGTGACACAACGGCAAGTGCCTGCAAGCTAGGAGGGGGAAAAAAAAGTATTTCAAGGCATGAAGAGTTATCAATTGAGATATATGTTGCTGTTAAGTGTAATAAGATAAAGACTGATATATGATCATTGAACTGGCATGTGGGGGTCACAGGAAATTCTGAAGAGAAATGTTATCAGAGGGAAAGGGACAAACACTGAGACTGAAGCTGGTTCAAGAGAGAGGAGGAGAGGTGAACTTTGAGACAACTTAAGTCTTTCAAGGAATATTGCTGGAAAAGGAAAGAAAGAGAAGAAAGGGAAGAAAAGGAATATAGTGAGGTCAGTACAATGCTTTTTATTGTGTGTTTTGTTCTCTCCTCCGGATCAGGGACATACCGGCTTATTTTTATGTAATGAGGAAAAATGATGCCATAGAAGAGAGGAAAAACATCTCCTGCGGGAAAGTTTATAACAACAAAAAGTTGAAGGGGGAGACATTAATAATTCTCAAATTAGACTGTAAGTCCACAATACACATGCTCATGTTGGAGGACAAAGAGGAGCAGGAGGAGAGCCAGAGCTCTATGGATTGTTATGAAAATACATCCAAGGCATATCATTTAAAAAATGAAAAGTTAAAGAACAGTAAGGATAGTGTAAGTTCATAAATACTAAAATTATAATATGCCTAGATTTGTGGTATGTGTGTATGTACACACACACAGAACACCTAATGCAGGAAAATCTGGAATTACTATTCAGATGATTACTCCCGGGGAGGGGATGAAATAAGCTGGGGTGAGTGGAAGGGTATTCGCGTCTGCTAGACTAGCACTATCAGGACTTCTATAGTATTATTTCAATATCTTATAATAACGTATTCTTGTAATGGTTATATATTTAACAAAGAAAATAACTTAAAAATATTCTGTTTTTCTAGAGAAAATCTTGGATACATTCAAATATTAAAAATGGTTGCTTCTGGGGCAAGGGCTTTGGGTACAAATGCATAAGACTACTGTTTTGTAGTATAGTTTCCTATAGTTGTGGATTACTTGAAAGTTTATCACAAGAATGTATTACTTTGGTAACCATTATTTTAGTTAAAGATGTTTAAGTACTCAGTTGTTTGAAATGATGTAGAATCTGTAAAAGTTCTCAGGTAGGTTACAAAAAAGATGATTGCTCTCTGCAGAGGTTGCCAAGGAAAAGTCAACCAAAAAACAGAAGTAGGCTGAAACATTTTGTCTCAAATTTTTAGTTAAAAACTAAAAAAATTTCTTAGAACACAGGACTGAAAAACGAAATATCAAAGGAAGGACTACGTTTTTCTTCCTCTTTACAAGTTCTTTCTTGCTGAGAGCAGAAATAGAAAAAGAAGTATTAGTATGTAAGAGAAAAGGGTTATGAGGCTTATTACCAAGCAACTTTAAAGACATATCTGAACATAAATTGCCATAGTGACTTTTAAGCAAAAATTAAGAGAAAAGACGTGGTAAATATACAAGTGAAAAACATGAAAAAATTAAAATTATTAATAATATCCAGTGCTTTAAGTAATTTTAGCAATGGAGGCTGGTTGAGAAGCAAAAGCGTAACAGGCAATCCAACTACACAAAACAAAAAAAGAAGCTGCTCTCTTCAAAGTGCTGAGAACAGGTACTACCCTTTCACTGGATATTGGCTACATCCTGAGGGCAACTCGAGGAATACACAATACAGAGTGAAACCACTGTTCTAATGCATTATTTAAAAATATATACTTAGGGGTGCCAGAGTGGCTCAGTTGGCTGAGTGTCCCACTCTTGATTTTGGCTCAGGTCATGCTCTCGTGGTTGTGGGACAGAACCCCACGTGGAGCTCTGCACTTAGTGGGAAGTCCACTTGTCTCCCTCTCCTGCTGTCCCTCCTCCCCCACTCTCTTGCTTTCTCAAATAATCTTTTAAAATCTATAGATTTAAAGTTTGCTTAATATTTACTATTACTACTAACATAAAATGTTAATTATAGATATTGGATTTTCATGGTCCTTTTTTAGGAGTAGAGTAAGTTAAACAGAAAAAACAACATAGATTGCACTATTTAACTACTCTAAGCCTTGGCTGCCTCAACTATTACAAGGGATTAAAATCAATCTTGTAAGACTGACCTATACAGAAATTAAATTATTTCTATAAATAACTTGGTACACTACACAAAGCAATAAAAGTTGTTGTTTTTTTTTTTAATTACTAGCCATAATTATTGTTGCTGAGTCAGTCAGCATACCTAAAGAGCTGGGTAAGCCTTCTTGAGAGGCTCCTAAAACAACTGTAAAGTGAAATAACTACTTACAAGAAACACAAGATAGAGAAAAATCCTTGGAAAGCATTGATCCTGAAAACCTCACAAGCATACCCATTTGGGTTTGTGCAGATTGGCCAATAAAATAATGTACAAATTATATAATGAAAAACTGTTTTGTTTTAGGTCATAAACTAGAATCATAATTGATGAATAATTTCTCATAATAGAAGGCCGAGTAATTCCATTCCCCAAGTCATTCCTGGTGCAAGGGTTACAGTCGGATGTTTTGGAGTAGATATCAAAATTCCAATTTATAAAAACAATATCCTATAAATTTGCATCTATATTTTAAATATTTCAGCTTTAATGGCCATAAAGAAAAGTCACAAAATTTCAAATATTACCAGATTGAGTTATATTTCATTTTTAATTCTGAAGAACCATATAAAAGGGAATAGTAAAGAAATGGTGAAATTGGAAAAAATTTGAATTCTATATATTTTTATAAGTTCATACATATAAATTTACATTTTTATCACAGAATAAAAGCATACTTTTTGATATGATATACTTTCAGCTGTGTGAACATCTTCCTGATTCCTCAGGACCTTCTGTGTGTCCATATTCAGAACCTGAAGCTGCTGGATCAGCTCTGCTTGCTGGGCCGTATGCGCACTGTTCTGCTTGTAGAGGTTCTGCAGCTCCTGCAGCTCCTTCCTGTGCAAAGAAAGCAATTAATAGAGAGAAGCAGGAATAAAGATCATTTCAGCTCAATGATTGGGTTCATCGAAGGTTAGAGATCATCTTCCAGTTTTCTCATCGATTGTTTTTTATGGCAGGCAAAGATACTAATAAAAAAAATAACATGCAAAGTATTTATTATTTATCACATACACCTAGAAAGCACTAATAGAATGACTATGACTTTCAAAGCCAAATACTTACCAACTTTTTTATACCTTGATAGTAATAAGAACCTTGGATATACAGACATTGTACCACCTTCTTACTGAAAGTAAATTATACTTCAGTTCCAAGAACTGGTAAGTACTGGTAAGTCAACCTTTCAGTGTATACTACACAGAACTTTGAATGTATTAAAAGGAATCCGAAAGGGCAAGTTGTTTCAAACCAAAGTTCCTTAAAGCACCACTGTTTGCAACCTCAGGGGTTTGGGCTGGGATTCCTTTGACTCTTCTAATTCAGACTGAAGAAAAGATGAGAAGGGGAAAAAAAGCCAGAAGGAAGGAAAGCAACACAAGGTGAACACCAGTCCTTCTAACCCACCCAGGGTACAAGTGCTAAGGAGGAGGACAAACCAACTGGGGCTGATAGTAACGATGACACTAAGTGTCCAGGAAAACCATCCTTCTGGGATGGAGACTGTCAGAGTTCTAGGGTAGTGAATCCTGTGTGATACACATCATATAAAACTGGATCATATTTTGTATGTTCAACTTGAAGAGAAAACTATTTATAGAGATACATTTCACAGAAATACACTTTATAATATGTCTGGAGACTGTATTTTTTTTAAAGATTTTATTTATTTATTTGACAGAGAGAAACACAGCTAGAGAGGGAACACAAGCAGGGGGAGTGAGAGAGTTGAGAAGCAGGCTTCCCGCCGGACAGGGAGCCTGATGTGGGGCTTGATCCCAGGTCTCTAGGATCATGACCTGGGCCGAAGGCAGTCGCTTAACCAACTGAGCCACCCAGGTGCCCCGGGACACTATATTTTTTAATGGAACTTTTTAAACCTGTTAACTTCAAAGTGACAAGTCATTCTCATAAGTCTTAAAAGAAGGAAGGACAAAAGTGGTACACAAATGGTTGTTGAAGATGGATGAAGAGTAACATGGGAGAAGGGCTCCACTTTTCAGAGGTTTAGAATATTGTTTTCCACATACAACAACCCCTGCACTCATATAGATAGCAGAACATACACCACCTGTCTGTCCTTCCTGGCCACTGTAACAGAATATCATACCTTGGGTAGTTTTAAGAACAATAAACATTTGTTTTTCATAGTTCTGGAATCTGCAAGTCAGAGATCAGAGCGCCAAGTAAGGGCCCTCTACTACAGGAAGTAGTAGACTTCCTATTTATCTTCACATGGTAGACAGACATTTGGGGGCTCTGGGGGGTTTCTTTTATAAGAACACTAATCCCATTCATGAGGGCTCTATCCTCATGACCTAAACACCTCCCAAAGGCCCCCTTTCTTACACCATTACATTATATTTAGATTTCAACATATTAATTTTGGATGGATACAAATATTCAGATTATAGCGTCATCTTTCTGTAACTATTCAAAAAAACCCCCAAACCTTGCTGTAAATAACAGCCCGGAAATGGGAAAGGAGAACGAAGAGAATCAATAATGGCACAATGCCTGCAGGAAATGTAATGATCACATGGGAAGGGGAGAAGAGGCCCACAGTAATAATGCTTGCTGAGTACTGCCATTTTTCAGGAATAACACTGGTTAAAAACTACGGAAAAAGATAGGCTAAAATTCTCTAAGGATGTATCATCAAAATATATGTTAGCCAGGAGACCTAAGTAAATGTTGCATTTAGAACAGGAACATGATGAGGATAAAAAAATGCCATTTTTCAATGCAATGTGAAACAAAGAAAATTTACTTTTCCAATGCTAGAAGACATTTGTTATTTCTTTTTTTTTAAGATTTTTTTTTTTATTTGACAGAGAGAGAGATCACAGGTAGGCAGAGAGGCAGGCAGAGAGAAAGGAGGAAGCAGGCTCCCCACTGAGCAGAGAGCCTGATGCAGGTCTCGATCCCAGAACCCTGAGATCATGACCTAAGCCGAAGGCAGAGGCTTTAACCCACTGAACCACCCAGGCGCCCAACATTTGTTATTTCTTATAGAGCAGACCAGAATTTGGCTTGCATTTAAGGGTCATATGGAACAAAATACATGTATCTTTAAGAAAAAAAAAGATACCCAAGGGTTCCTGCATGGCTCAGTTAGTTAAGCATCTGCCTTCGGCTCAGTCATGATCTCAGGGCCCTGGGATCAAGCCCTGAATTGGGCTCCCTGCTAGTGGGGAGCTTCTCTCTCTGTTCCTCCCCCAGCCCTGTTCATGCTTTCTCTCTCTTCCTCTTATAAATGAATAAAATAATTAAAAAGAAAAGAAAAAAACATAAGAGTAGGGAAATGCTCACACTATGAGGTACCTGAGGATTAAAAATCAACTAAGGGAACAGCATATCGCTGTCTCTCATTTCATGCTATGTCCTGGGCATACTCCCAGTAAATGGAGTGGAAGCATCATCTCATAGTATCAAGATAAGTTTCTTCCTCGGTGTCTCTCCACGCCACCTCTGAAAAGTAGATGAGATCAATGTACACCAATATTATAAATATGAGACATGGAACTTGACTGGTATCAAAGTAAGCAACAAACAAAGCTTACAAAAGCAGGCCTCTGGACCACTAGGAAACATTGAATTTGTATAGATCTTTCCTTATTTGACAACGAGTAAAGAAAAACAAACTGGATTTATTAAAAGGGGAGTACTAAGAATTTAGAAAAAAGAAATTTTATTGCACATACTCGGAGGAAAAGTATACCTCTGAGAAGTTACTGAAGGAATTAAAAGGAAGGTCTAGAAAAAGTATGAAAAAGAAACCATCACAACCCCTCTGAATTATCAACAGAAAGACAATATGTGAAGGTGCTCTTCATAAAGTCTTCAAAAGTGAAGGCAGGGACTTTTTTGTTCACTGCTATAAACAGCACACCTGAGACAGTTCCTGTCCCTTTTTATATTTTTTAGGGTAGTAGACACATTTTACACTTATATTCAGATTCAGCCTATACCTGTCCCCATTCCCTTGCTCTGTCTCAGCTTATTAAAACCACTTCCACCTATGAAATTTACAGAGCTTATCTGGCTCCATTGCTTGAAGTCAACCAGTTGCATTCCTAGCATATTTGGGCGATTTCCAGGTTAGGATAAATGCTACAACACAGGCCTGGCACCAGCGACTTTTACTAATGAAAGACAGAACACAAGAAGAAACCAGATAGAAGACTTTTTCTCTTTTTCCATCTGACAGATTGCTCTACAGCATGGTTTCTCTCCCAAAAGAGTCAAGAATCAACTTGAGCAGCAAATTCAGTGCACCCACTGCCTCTTCATGGCTCACCACAAAGCAGTAGCCAACACAATAATGCATTTCCTTGAATTACTTTTTATCCTTGCCTGCCTCCTTATTCTCTGACTCACCCTCCTCTGGAATTCAATCTCCGAAGTAAGTAATCAGGACTTAATGCTTCCCTCAGGCTCTGTTTTCTAGGATACATGGCATAAGACTGTTATTAAATGGATGAAATGAAAAGCATAACATAAAGAAAGATTGCTAAAAAGAAAGATGCCATGATAGTCTCAAAACTCATAATGACAGCAATTATAAGGAAAATAAAATCTATGGAAAATAAAATTAATTAGTAGGTTCAAACTTGAGAAGCTCCTGTAGGCACAGATGAAAATGAGTAAAGTATGGCTTGAATGGAGGAGACAGTGCTGAGAACAAGCATTTTCTCGTATTTCTTTTTCTTTTTTTTTTTAAAGATTTTATTTATTTGACAGAGAGAAACACAGCTAGAGAGAGAACACAAGCAGAGGGAGTGAGAGAGGGAGAAGCAGGTTTCCTGCAGAGCAGGGAGCCTTATGTAGGACTCAATCCCGAGTCTCCAGGATCATGACCTGAGCCGAAGGCAGTCGCTTAACCAACTGAGCCACCCAGGCGTCTCCATTTTCTCCTATTTCAAGAATATTAAGTTCTGTTAAAAATACTGGATTCCTAAAGGATAAATCCAGTGATCTTTCAGTTACAGTGATGCTATCTGAGGGATTGGGTGGACCATAGGATAAATTAGGAATATCTCTGTAGAGATCAAGTTTGATACCAAAGACTTGACGGAATATTTCAGGCAGCTTCTCCAGATTATTTTGCAGCTTAAAAAAAATCTTGATGGTTTACAAAAACAAAGACTTACTGCTTGTTCACATTACAGGTGGCTTTCCGCCCTGCAGTGGACTACATTAGAAATATGTCACTCTGGTGGCAGAGGGTAAAAAGCAAAGGCAAATGAAGGAATGACTTTTAATACATTAGGACATGGCATATGTTACTTTCATTCTTGTCCCACAGGCCAAAATAAATCACATGGCTCAAGCTGATGCTAATGGGGGAGAAAACATATGCTAGCAACAGGGCAGGCCCTGATGAAAATGGGCCCCTGAGATACAGTATAGGAATGAACACATCAAAAGTAAAAAGTTTAGTGATGAGCACTGAAGAAAAATATAGGACTAATCCTAAATGTCTTTGGTCACAGTGGTTATAAATGTTATATATCTTGAGATGTAAAATCAGGGGGAGTTAAAATGGTTGAATGTATGTTCTATTTTCCAAAGTCTACATAACAGGATATCAAGACAAAATAAAGATGAAATGTAATTTTTAAAAAAATATGACACTGACCTCCAAAGTTTTCATGTCATTTCAGTCCTAGTTTAGAGAGAGAGTTGGTGGTTTTTATAGAGAAAAGATTTAATAATTCCCTCAATTTCACATCACTATCTTATTCTTCCATTATATCACCAAAAACTAAAGTCTACTTATAAAAGAGCATGTTCAATATAGTCCTTTTTATCTAAAAACTTTTGTCCACCTAATTCTTTAACCTATAAATATAAAGTGAGAAAAATCTAGGATAATTCTCATGAAATTTTAACAGTTGTTATTTCTCCGGAGTTGTATTTTAAGTGTAATACTTTTCCTCTACCTTCTTTGTACTTTGCTGTACTGTATATATTTTTTAAGTAATCCATATGTATCACAATACCAAATAATTATGTACTTACTTTGTTTGTTATCATGAAAATGTGAACAAAAATAAAGAACAGCAATGTTAATTTAATTAAGAATTCATATCCAAGGCAAAAAAAATTATAAACAAAAAAGTAAAATTCACAATAACAACAAAAGAACTGTGAACACCTTACTCATGAAATCACAGCACATCAAACAACTATAGCAAAAAAACTAAAAGCAATAAAGGAAAATCATTTGGAAACCATATCGGAAGGAAATATTCCATTTAAAATAGTAACAAAAACATAAAACAGATAGGAATAAATTTAACAAGAAACATGTGCCTCCTTTTTTTAAAAATATTATTTACTTATTTATTTGAAAGAGAGAGATCACAAGCAGGCAGAGAGGCAGGCAGAGAGAGAGGAGGAATCAGACTCCCTGCTGAGCAGAGAACCCGATGCGGGCCTCAATCCCAGCACCCTGAGATCATGACCTAGGCCGAAGGCAGAGGCTTTCACCCACTGAGCCACCCAGGCGCCTCGCATGTGCCTCCTTAAAATACCTTCTAAGGACACAAAGGTCCTGAAAGAAATGGAATGGCACACGGTCCTCTGGGACAGGAAGATTGGCATTAAGATGCCAATTCTTAGGGGTGCCTGGGTGGCTCAGTTGTTAGGCAACTGCCTTCGGCTCAGGTCATGATCCCGGAGACCCAGGATCGAGCCCCACATCGAGCCCCACATCGGGCTCCCCGCTCCGCGGGAAGCCTGCTTCTCCCTCTCTCACTCCCCCTCCTTCTGTTCCCTCTCTAGCTGTGTTTCTCTCTGTCAAATAAATAAATAAAATCTTTAAAAAAAAAAAAAAAGATGCCAATTCTTCTCAGGCTTACTTATAAATTTGATGCTCTACCTAAATACCAAACAAGAAATAAGCAAGTTCACTCTAAACTTTTTGCCAAAAAATTAAAAAGCAAAAAATGCCAGGAGAGCTCTGAAAAAGAGCAGTGATGGAGAGTGCACCACATACTCTCCAACGTTCACCATCTCTATACCCTCTTCTCTAGTCCTCTATTCTAAGAGGCCTACCGCCACAGACGACATTCCACTGGTCCTTTGTTCTCTGCCTCTGACTGAATTTGATTAGCTGGAGTACTGGCTGGTGATGAAAGAGGATCAAGGAGAAGAAAAAATCCAGGTATTTCTTTTCCTGACTCCCTCCTCTGCTTAGTCATAGTAATCAATGTCAATGTTCCTGTGTCTAAAGATATTTCTCCTAATAGCCTCTCTCCCAGGATAGACTTTTTTTTTTAAGATTTTATTTATTTATTTATTTGAGAAAGAAAGAAAGAGTGAGAGACAGCATGAGGGGGTGCTCACAGGGAGAAGCAGACTCTCCATGGAGCTGGGAGCCCATTGCAGGATTCAAACTTGGGACTCTGGGATCATGACCTGAGCCAAAGCCATTAACCAACTGAGCCACCCAGGTGCCCCGACTTGGTCTTTTTCTTTTTTTTAAACAGAGATCTGGCAACAGTTTATCTCCTTGCTCCTTCTGGTCTGGGGGTGGTAATGGATTCCTGTTGTTGATAGTCTAAATCTCAATATCTATTTGGAGAGAATTGTCATTTTTATCGTACTGAGCCTTTTAAACCATGAACTTCGTATACCCCTACACATATTAGACCTTTTATTTCTGTCAATAATATTTTCCAGTTTTCTGCCTGGAGGTAATACACATCTTTCATTATACTACTCTTCATAATTTTACTCATATTGTAAATTGTATTATTTCCATATATTAAGTCCATTTCCTCATTTTTTGCTTGCATAAAAAGTGGAACTGAATTTTATTCACTAAGGTTGTATCTACAAAGTGTGACAAACCCACTTATTAATTTGAACAATGATTCTGTAAGTTGAGGTGTCTTTGTGAATTAATCATATTATAGGCAAATAATAGGGTCTTTTCCTTTCAGTTCCAATCCTTATGTCTTTTTTATTCTTGCCTTACTACATACTTGATCTTTCTGACTATGTGCTAAACATTAGTTTATAAAACTGTGGATGTAACTTGAGGACAGAATTATTACAAAATAATTTGCATTTGCTTCTGCTACATCCCTGGGAACACTAACAACCCAGGTAATTAATACAATTTCAGGATTCTGACTTTGATGATATTTCTAACCCAGATTATGACAGTACTGTCCTGACTTTCATTTTTTTTTTCATTTTTATAGGATTTTTACATTTATAGGATTTATTACATTTGCAAGTAATTTCTAAGAAAAATTCCCAACTCATTAACAATGGCCCACATCTATGTAATTTGGCCCACCCTCCATGTAGTCATTTAGCCTACCGTTCATGTAATCATAGAATATTTACCTATTCAGACAAAAATTTTAGTTAGGAAACTTAACTGGCTAGCACTTTTATGCAAGTATGCAAGTCCTAAGTATAAACTCAGATGTTCTATATGCATTATAGATATTACCTTATTATATATGTGCTTATATACTTATTTATACTCAGACTCAGTAAAAATCATTTGAGGTAGTTCATTATAATGTTGTACATCACAGTGGGTGACATGAATATTCAATAAGTATGCAAATGACTATGAATTCCAAAGAAATAAACCCATAAATAAATAAAACTAGGTCAACTCTGTCATACACCAATAAGGAAAAGTGTATGCAAATAACATCCAAAGAAGAGAGTGCCTAGAATACTTTTCCCACAATTGTGGTTTTGTGTGTCTAGTGTACAAAGATTCAATAAAATGATACTAGTACATCATAATCACTACCCCCCCCCGAGAAATAAAACTGATGAAGGGCAGGAGACATATAATATACACGACAGGTAACTCTTAATCAAACAACTCTGCAGCTACCTTAACTATCACCTTATAATGAGGGTTTGAGTCACGATCCTCTGCTTCATACTTCCAACTCTGCACTATTTTCTTCTCCTCTATGAGTCTTTATAATCAAGCTCTTAAAATTACACATGGTCCATTATTTTAGCATTGTGTAAGAAAATGTCCATGTATGGATATTATTGTCTTATAGACTATAGCTTATAGCTCTTATAATATACTAAATTCAAGTATACATAGGGGAAAAATTTAGTGGAACACATAATTATTCAAATGCGATGCATTTAACTCTGCATTGTATCCTAGAACATATCCTATGTTCCATCCAAATCCTACCTTAAAAGAGAAAGGTCATCATTGGAATATTTTGTGCAGATACAGGTGCTATATTTTAAGAAAAATATTGATGATACAGATACTGATGATATGGAATGCATTCAGAAATGCAACTGAAAACAGTATCACACCCATGAAATATATATACATGAAAAATTAATAGAAATGAGAGCAGTTATTAATTAATGAAAAGATAAATTTATGGATAAAGATATTATTTGAAAATTATTTGACAATAATCTTCCATTATTTGAAGATCTATGCTACAGAACAGACATTAGATTGTTTCTGAGATTCTCTAGATTATAAAAAAGCAAATTTTAACTCAATATATGAAACAATGTTCAAATTTAAAAAATATAAAGTGAAAGAACAGTCTTGAAAAGTACCTCAACTTATAAGCCAAAAGTATCAAGCAACGACTACAAGGCATATTATCTTACTAAGAAGACAGGAATAAATGATAATTTTAAGATTTGTTACAAATGTACAATTCTATATTTATAAATATATATTTATGTTTATAAAATTACTATATTTATAAAATTCTATATTTATAAAATTACTTTTCTGACTTTATCAAATTATAGGCTTAAAAAACATTTAGACCATGAATAGAGAAGTCGATAAGGATTTTCCTCAACCCTATGATAAGAAGATTTTTAAACTGTAATACAATGAATTTTTGTTTAGGTAATAAATTAATATATATACATCAACTGCTATCTAACCAAAAATCTTGCCCTGACATATCTATAGTTCTTCCAATGTACTAAATATATATAAAGACATAAAAATATGTACCGAAGAGACATATACAAAAACTATATTTATATACAGTTTTAAGCATACAAATATTATATAATATAAATACATAGAATTTAAATATATTGCATATATAAATATCTCACATTTGTGTGTGTATCTAAATCTATGATAGTATGACCACAGAATGAAATTGTGCTTACAGAAGCATATGATAAACCTTGATTGTATGATTTACTTTAACTAGTTTAAGTAAAAAATGTATATACATACATATGTGTACCTGTATGTACATAGAGATAACATGTATATATGCATGCATACACATTTATATATTTATGATTTATTCTAACATTATTTTCTGATAAAGGTAATTGAATTAAGTTAATAAGTAGTATAAAATATTACAAAGCACTTAAAAACACAAGTTTTTCAAGTAGTTCTACTTTGTAAGTAGTACTACAAATTAACCATTTTGGTATAGAAAGAGTATCTCATAAACTAAAACTATTTAGAACACAATAAAATAAAATATCAAAATTGGATTTCTCATATATTGCCTATCATAACAATAATGAATACTATATAACACCAGGCTGGGAAGGAAACAATGAGTGAACGCACTGTCCTTGTTAAAAATGGAGACAAGACTACTCTTTGAGAATGCTTTTCTCAATCCTGTGAAATCCCTGACTCTCTTAGTTAACTATTCCTAGTTTGGTATATATAATTCCAGATAGTTTCAAAACACAAACATACATCCTGATAGAAGACATACTGTTGTCATTTTAGAGTGCTAATAATAAACATATACATTGTCATTCTGAATAACTAATGACTTTCCTATAATGTTAAATTTAAAAATTAAATATACTTGCCTGACAAGGGTAATATCCATATCCTTCTGGTTAAGTTCAGTCTGTTTATTATTCAACTGTAATGATAGAGCATTATATTTACTCTGTGATGCTTCAATTTCTTTCTTTGCTTCCATTAAATTGTCTTCAAAGGTCTAAAATCAGAGGACTTATATCACAATCAAATATAACAAGTATCAAATACAAATGAAATATATTATATTTAACTAAACTACAAAATGACAGTAAAAAAATGGTACTATTTTGTTTTCACTTAACTAAAAAACTTTTAGTACAAACAGTAACTTATATACCAGTCACAGTTTACTTCTTTCAGAAGATAAAGTACCATAGCTTTCTGGTACAAAAGCTAAGAATTTTCAGCAATTAAATATGAAAAACTATGTAGAAATGTACTTATTGAAATTATAATATAGAAATTATTGTACAATGAAAAAGTTACTAATTACATGAATAAAAAATGAGTTTATTTACTTAAATAGTAGTTGGGGCAAACAGGAGATATTTCATAATTTCCTCTACTTTAGATGTATACACACAGCTACATTAGGGGAAAAAGGACAATACTGTAAAAATATCAACATAATTTTATAATATTTGAGATTCAGATAATGCTCAGTTCCCCTGGCTGTGATGAAATTTTTCCTCAAGTTTTTTAAAGTTGGCTTTTTCCTCCAGATAATTGTTTTTATATTCATTTTATTTTATTTTATTTTATTTTAAGATTTTATATTTATTGGACAGAGAGAAACACAGCTGCTAGAGAGACAACACAAGCAGGGAGAGTGAGAGAAAGAAAAGCAGGTTTCCTGCCGAACAGGGAGCTGGATGCGGGGCTGAACCGCAGGATTATGGGATCACGACCTGAGTGGAAGGCAGACATTCAACGACTGAGTCACCCAGGTGCCCATTTTTATTCATTTTAAAACTATTTCAAAATTAATGTTATTTTATAAAGCAATCTTTCTCCAAAATAAATTATAAAACTAATTTTGATTAGTTTCATAAAGTATTAAATAAATATAATATCTAAAAATAGAGTATACCCACACAAATATTATATATTCATTATTTACAGAAGTGAGCACTCAGTTTTACATCAAGCACTACTCTACTCTAGCCATGATATTATTATCAACTGTTTTCACATATTACCTTATATAGTAGCTAGAGTAACATTTTGAAGATAAAAATACTGGCTTTCAGCTACAAAAGCCGAGTATTTCTTAAATTTCCATTTATTACACAGAGCAATGACAGGAAGAGAGAGGAAGGCACCTGAATGGGTCAGCTGGCTAAGCCACCAACTCTTGATTTCAGCTTAGGTCACGATCTCAGGGTCATTATATCCAGCCCCACATCCAGTTCTGTGTTCAGTGGGGAGTCTGCCTGAGAGTCCCTCCTTCCTGTCCCTCTGCCCCCCCCACTCATGCATGCTTGTGTGCACTCTCTCTCTCAAATAAATAAATAAATCTTAAACAAAACTGAAAGAAGAAAGAAAGAGAAGGAAAAACGAAAGAGTACTGGCATGGATATGAGAAAGCCGATACCCTGTTAACTGTTGGTGGGACTAAAATGACATAACCTGTATGGAGGGGTGGTTAACTGCTCAGAACATTAAAATAACTACTAGGAATGAATGGCTCAGTCCTTAGTTAACTGTCTGATCTGGGCTCAGGTCATGATCTCAGGGTCCTGGGATCAAACCCCATGTCAGGGAGTCTACTTGTCCCTCTCCTATGGCCCTCCCCGCAACTGTGCAATCTCTTTGGAATAAATACATAAAATCCTTAAAGAAATTTTAAAAATAAAAATAAATGTAACTACCATATAATCCAGCAATCTCACTTCTTAGAGAAGGGTCTTTGAGAAGGGTCTTAGAGAAGAGATATTTGCACACCCATGTTCATACCAGCACTGTTCATAACAGCCTAGAGGTAGAACCACCCATACATTGGATGAATAGATTAAAAATGGGGTTATACATAAAATAGAAAACAATGAAGCCTTAAAAAGAAAGGAAATCCTGTCCCATGATACAACATGGATGAACCCTAAGGACACAATGCTAAATTACATAAACCAGTCACTAAAGGACAATTACTATATGATTCCACCTATATGAGGCACCTAAAGTAGTCAAATTCATGGATACACAAAACTAGAATGGTAGTTACTAAGGGCTAGGTGAAGAGGGGAAAACAAGAAAAAAAATTTTTTTTTAAGATTTTATTCATCCATTTGACAGAGAGAAACACAGCAAGAGGGAGCACAAGCAGGGGGAGCGAGAGAGGAAGAAGCAGGCTTCCCACCCAGCAGGAAGCCTGATGTGAGGCTCAATTCTGGGACTCCAGAATGATAACCTGAGCCAAAAGGAGACACTTAACAACTGAGCCACCCAGTCACCCTGACAAATAAGGAATTAATTAAAGAGAAGAGACATGAAGTTTCTACAAGTCAAAAAAGTCCTAGTGTATCTTTCATAGCAATGTATATTTACTTAATACTACTGAACTATACACTTAAAAATTATTATAGTGGTAAAATTTATGTTATGTGGTTTTTACCACATTTTTTTTAAAAGGAAGGAAATTTGGGGGTGACTAGGTAGCATCTGACTCTTGAATTTGGCTCAGGTCATGATCTCAAAGTTGTGAGATTGAGCCCTGTGTTGGGCTCCATTAGGGGCTTGAAGCCTGCTTAAGATTATCTCTCACCCTCTTCTTCTGGCCCTAACCCAACCTGTGTGCTCTCTCTCTTTCTCCAAAAAAGCAAAATTAAATACATAAATAAATAAAAAAGAAGGATATTTTGACTATGCAACACATGGATAGAGTTTGAGATCACAGTGTAAAGTAAAATAAGCCATCTTCAAAAACTAAAAATACTGTATGATTCCATTTGTATGAGATATCTAGAGCAGTCATACTCCTAAAAACAGAAAATAGAATAGTAGATGTTAGGGAGAGAAAATGAAAGAGTTGTTTAATGAGTACAGATTCACTTTGGAAAGATGAAAAAGTTCTGGTGGCACAGTAATGTTACTATACCTAACACTACTAAACTATATATTTCAAAATGTTAAAGACTGGGACCCTTGGATGGCTCAGTGGGTTAAATGTCTGCCTTCGGCTTAGATTATGATCTGGGGTCCTGGAATCAAGTCCCACATTGGGCTCCTTGCTTATCAGGGAGCTTGGTTCTCCCTGTGCCTGCTGCTCCCCCTGCTTGTGCATGCTCTCTCTCTCTCTCTCTCTGACAAATAAATAAATAAAATATTTTCTAAAAAATGGTAAAGACTGTAATGTTTTTAATTAACCATGGTTATTAAAAAAAAAAAAAAAACTAACCTGACAGACAGACCCAGATTTACTATGACCAAAATGACACTGTCAAAAATAATAGAAAAATCAGCTAGCAATTTTTGATGAACAAGAGCTGGATATGATACCAACAGTGACAGACATTAATAGAGAGATCAACAGAAGAAACAGGGAAGAAGATCTCCAATAAAATCACTACAATCCCAAGATGATTGTGGACTGTCCAAGTCTGTGCTTTCTGAAAAGCAGAGAAATAGACTTTAGTAAAATAGTCCAGTCAAACTACTAAACAAACAAATAAGCAGACATCCATCCCTGAGGGTGGGGCAGTAAGGAATCAGTATCCAAAACTGCTACCATATACAATTTTAAATGTCCATTATTCAACAAAAAATTACAGCATACAAAACAAAGAGGAAAGTGTCATCCATACAGAGGAAAGGAAGCAGGCAATAGAAATAACTAAACAAAATCTTTCTTTGAAATGTACAGTCATTAAAAAGCAAAAAAAAAAAAAAGATAAAATGACAAGGTCTCATCTAATTTTAAAAAATGCCAATAAAGTGATATAAATTATTTTTAAAACATCCAAATGGAATGGAAATCCTTGTGTTAAAAAACATAAGGGGCACCTGGATGGCTCAGTTGGTTGAGCGACTGCCTTCGGCTCAGGTCATGATCCCGGAGACCCGGGATCGAGCCCCGCATCGGGCTCCCTGCTTGGCGGGAAAGCCTGCTTCTCCCTCTCTCACTCCCCCTGCTTGTGTTCCCTCTGTAACTGTGCTTCTCGCTGTCAAATATATAAAATCTTTAAAAAAAATAATAATAATAAGGGGCACCTGGATGGCTCAGTTGGTTAAGCGACTGCCTTCAGCTCAGGTCATGATCCCGGAGACCTGGTATCGAGCCCCACATTGGGTTCCCTGCTCAGCGGGAGGCCTGCTTCTCCCTCTCTCACTCCCCCTGCTTGTGTTCCCTCTCTGGCTGTGTTTCTCTCTGTCAAATAATTAAAATCTTAAAAAAAAAAAAACATAATAAACAAAATGAAGGGCATGAAAAAATTCACTAGCATAGCTAACTATTTAACATGAGATGATAAAAATAAGAAAGAAAAAAGATAAATGTAAGAAAAAAAGAGTAACAAAAAAGTTAACAGCCCTGGAGAAATGTGGACACCACAAAATGCACCAACATAAGCATAATGGGACTATCAGAAGAACAGATAAGAAAATAAAAAATAGAAGAAAAAGTCAAGGAAATAATGACTGGAAAATACCCTAAAATCATCAAAAAAAATAATCTAAATATCTGTGAAGCTCAACAGTCTCCAAGTATTGTACATGTATAAATCCACAGACATATAGTAAAAATACTGAGAGGCAAAAACAAGAAAATCTTAGACACCACAAGAGAAAAACCATTACTCATTTTCAAGAGACCTCAATAAAATTAACTGATTTTTCTTCAGAATAATGATGCCGGAGTCAGTGAGATAACAATTCAAAGTGCTCGAAGAAAGAAACAAAAATACCTGGCAACACATAATAGTAAAGCTAGCATTTAAAACTAAAGGTGATGAGTGACATCAGGAAAATAATCAAGTATGCAGCTCCAAGCTCTTTTCCCTGGCAGAAATATCAAAAAGAAAGCAGAAACTTCTAGAATCAATGTGAGAAAAACTATGGAATGCATTCAAAGCTTTACAATAACCAAGCAAATTCTGAGCTAAAAATAAAAGTAACTTAAAAATGGAACAAAAGATTTATATGGAGTTTTCACTTGCCATTCCATACACTGTCTCCAACAAGCTGACCATTTTAAAGACTGTGAAACTCAAAGCAGTGATATTCTTGGAAAGGCAGCAGCCCATGTTCCCCATTGGAGATCCTGGTTCCTGGTTTGGGAGAAGCAGAACAGACCTTACAGTAAATTAATGTGTGTCTGTTCTACTTTATCTGAGGGCTACCTGAAGGAATGATGCAAAGCGATTATATCTGTTTGATCTAACTGGGAACAAAGACTAGATAAATGGAGGAAATGACTCAAAAATACCAAGGTAAACTAACAAACCACGGATGTGTGGGACAAAAGACTATATGGTTGAGATATACAACAGGAATGCCTCAGACATGGGAGCAAAAGCCTTGGGAGATTCTCGGGACATTCGGACATTCAAAAATACATTGATTTGGAAGAGTTTAGAAAGCTGCACAGAGGCTCAGAGATAGATGCATGCTCAGAAAAGAGAAAAGACCCAAAGTTTTATCTTTGGCAGAGCTCTGAGCTCAGTGCAAATATTGCTAAGTACTGGAGTAGTGTCTTAGCACAGAGGCAATACAAAGCCTAGTAGAGGGATTTGGTTTGTGTCTGTGGATGTGGTTTTTGTTGCTGTAGTTGTTTTGTTTTTGCTTCTTTGTGTTTTGTTGGTTTATTTTGGCTTCTGCCATTCAATGAAAACTGTGATGCAATGTGAGGTGAACAAAAGCTAAAGGACAGAAACCTCTGTGACTTTACTCAAATGGCCTTACACTCTTACAAATGTAGATTTGAAGATTATCTAAACAAATTACCACAGCCTTCAAACAATTAAAAAAGCAGCAAGGTTTCTGGAAGGGATAAAATCTGACTTCCAGAGTTATACATACTCAAATGCCCAACTTTCAACAAAAATAAAATATCATAAGGCATACAAAAACAAAATAAAACAAAACAAAAACAAAAACAAACAAAACAGGAAAGTATGGCCTAACCAAAGGAACATACAAATTAGCAGAAACCAATCCCGAGGAATCCCAGATATAAGATTTATAAGGCATATACTTTAAAATAACTATCCTAAATATCCTTACAGTGCTAAAGAAAAATGTGAAAAAAGTCTAAAGGAAACCAGAAAGACAATGCATAAACCAAAAGAATATCAATTAAGGAGAAAGAAATTAATGAAAAGGAATCAAACAATTCTGGAGCTAAAAAAGTAGAAAAATGGATGATTCTCCACAGCATCTAATCACAGACACAGAGCAAGCAGAAGAAGAATCAGCAAGCTAGAAGAAGAAACATGTGAAAGCACTGACACACCAAAAAGAACATGAAGAAAAGTGAACAGAACCTATCTGAAAACTGTGGGACACCATTAACTAGACCAACATATACATTATGGGAGTCCCAGAAAGAAGAGACAGAAGAGGAAGCAGAAATAACATCTGAAGAAATACTGGCCATGACACTCCCAATTTTGATGAAAGACATGCACCTACAAATCCAAAGTCCTCAACAAACTCCCAAGAATAATCAACAGAAAGAGACCTATAAATTATAATCAACCTTCTGAAATTCAGCCCCTGCAAAAAGAATCTTGAAAGTGAGAGTGTCTTGTCACATAGAAGCGATCCTTAAGGAGATTAATAACTAATTTCTCATCAGAAACCATGGAGACTAGAAGGCAGTGGGAGGACATAAATTGCTGAAAGTAAAGAAGTACTGACATACCCAGCAAAACTGTCCTTCAAAATTTAGAAAGTAATTAAGAAATTCAGAGGTACGGGGTGCCTGGGTGGCTCAGTTAGTTAAGCGACTGCCTTCGGCTCAGGTCATGATCCCGTCGACCCGGGATCGAGTCCCACATCACTCTCCCTGCTCGGCAGGAAGACTGTTTCTCCCTCTCTCACTCCCCCTGCCTGTGTTCCCTCTCTGGCTGTGTTTCTCTCTGTCAAATAAATAAAATATTAAAAAAAAAAAAGAAATTCAGGGGTAAACAAAAAGAAGACATAAAGAGTGTTTATTAATAAGGAGGCTGAAGGAGTTCATTAATAGATCTGCCCTACAAGAAATGCTAATGGGAGTCCTTCAGATTGAATTGAAAGGAAGTAACATTGTAACTCAAAGCCATATGAAGAAATAAAGACCCCAGTAAAGATAAAGATAAATCCATAAGTCAGGATAATTATGTAGTATGTGGTTTGTAACTCTACTTTTCAGTTACTATATTTCAAAAAAAAACATACAAAATTATAGATCTATGTTGCAGGGCACACAATTTATAATGATGCAACTTGCAAAAACAATAATGTAAAGTGGAGGGAGAGAGCAATATAGATGAGTTTTAGTATTGCTCTTGTATATTATATAAGGCATCAATTCAAATTATATTGTTTTAAGTTCATGATGATAAATGTAAACCCATAGGAACCACAAAGAAAATGTATCAATAGAATATATACACACAAAAAATGAGGTTATCAAAACATGCCATAATAACAAATCAAGTAAATACAAAGGAAGACAGTAACTGATGAAATGAGGGAGAAAAATACCTATCAGATAACAGTCAATAAATAATAAAATGTCAGAAGTTAGTCCTTCCTAACTAGTAATTACTTTACATATACATGGATTTAACTCTGTAATCAAAAGGCAAATATTGACAGGAAAAAGAAAACATCATAGAAGAAAATGTTGATTAAAACAGACTCACTTTAAATAAGTCAGTCAGAAAAAGATAAATACCATATAATTTCATTTATGTGTGGAATTGAAGAAGAAAACAAATGAATAACGAAAAGAGACAAAAAATACAGACACTTAAATATAGAGAATAAACTGACAGTTACCAAAGGAGGGAAGGGTGAAATAGATGAGGGCCTTTAAGGGTAGACTTACCATGATGAACACTTAGTAATGTATAGAATTGCTGAATCACTATATTGTACCTCTCAAACTAGTATAACACTGTATGTTAATTATACTGGAGTTACATTTTTTTAAAAAGACTTACTTTAGGCCACTGATAGGAAACAGACTGAAAATTTAAGAATAGGAAAAGATAACCAAGAAAATAATAAGCAGAACTGGAACAGATATAATAATATTGGGCAAAATATACTTTAAGTCAAAAACAGTTAAAAAAGCAAAAGGAGGATGTATATATTGATTAAAGAATCAATTAGTCAAGAAGATTTAACTATGAACCAAACAACAGAACCCTTAAATATATAAAGTAAACAATTACAGAATTAAAAGGAGAAATAGTTCTCCACGGTAATAGTTGGAGAATTCAATATTACAGTTTAAATAATGAATAGAACATTTAGACAAAAGGTCAACAAGGACGAAGAGGGCCTAAACAATGTATATGGAACAGATGTATATGGAACACATTACTCCAAAAGAGCAGAATATACATTTTTCTGAAGTACACATGAACATCCTCCATACCTGACTATATGTTAGGCCATAAAACAATTCTTAATCAATTTAAAAACATTATAATTACACAAAATGTCTTTTTTAACCATAGTGGATTGCAGCTAAAACTCAATACCAGAAGAAAAATTTTAAGAAGTTAATCCGTGGAAATTAAATAATATATTCATAAAACAACCAATAGGTCAAAGAAGAAATCACAAGACAGTCAGAAAGTATTCAGAAATGAATGAAAGCAAAATATAAATGCCAATACTTACAGGATGCAGCAAAGGCAGTACTCAGAGGGAAATTTATAGCTATAAATGCCAATATTAAAAAAGAAAATATATCTCAAATTAATAATCTAATTTTACACCTTGAAGGAACAGAAAACAAATATCAAAGTGAATCCAAACAGAAAAGAAGAAATAATAAAGATTAGATTAGCATGGAAATTTTTAAAAGAGAACAGCAAAACAATAAAGAGTCAGTTAAAGCAAAGGTTGACTCTTTGGAAATAGCAACAAAATAAACAAACCTTTAGTTATAATGACAAAGAAAAAAGAGAACGAATGTAAATAACTAAAATCAAAGTGAAGACAGTACTACAAACTATACAAAAATAAAAAGGATTATTAGGGAATACTATAAGCAATTTTACAATAAATTACATGACCAAGATGAAACCGGCAAATTCTTAGGAACACAGAAATCAACTAAAGTCAAGAACAAACAGAAAATCTCAACAGACTTATAACTAAAGAGTTATTAGTTAATCAGTTATCTAAACTACCCAACATAAATAATTCTAGTACCAGATTGCTTCACTGATGAATTCTACCAAATATTTTATGTTCTTTTTTAATATATTTAAGAGAAAGAGAGAGAGAGAGCACAGACAGGCAGAGGGAGAGGGAGAGAAGCAGACTCCCCACTGAGTGCAGAGCCCAACACAGGGCTCAATCTCACTCACAACCCTGTGGATCATGAGCCAAGCCAAAACCAAGAGTTGAATGCTTAACCAACTAAGCTGCCCAGATACTCCTCTACCAAACATTTTAAAAGAATGAATACCAATTCTTCTTGAACTCTTCGAAAAAAATATGAGTGGAGGAAACATTTTCTAATTCATTCTACAAGGCCAGGTTTATCTTGGTACCAAAGCCAGATAAAGATAAAAACATCTCAGAAATGTAAAGTTAGTTTAACATCCAAATTCAAGTAAAATAACATACCATACCCACAGAATTTAAAAAAAAAAAAACAAAACACACATGATCATTTCAATAAATGCAAAAAAACATTTGCCAAAATCTAAAACACCTTCATGATAAAAAACAATCAAAAACTAGGAATAGAGGGAAACTTCCTCAATCTGATAAAGTGTATCAACAAAACCTCAGAGTAAATATCATACCTAAGGGTAAAAGAGTAGATCCTTTCCCATTGATATCAGGAACAAGACACAGAGGTTTACTCTTTTTTTCTATTCAATTATATACTAGAGAGTCTATCCAGCGTAATGGGCAACAAAATGAAATAAAAGGCATCCAGATTGGAAAAGAAGAAGTAGAATTATCTCTATTTGTAGATGACATAATCTTACATATAGAAAGTCCTAAAGAAACAATCTTACTGAACAAGCTTGCAGGATATAAGATCACTATATAAAAATTAATAATTAGGAATGAACCACCCAAAAAGAAAATGAAGAAACAATTCCAGTTAGAATAGGGTAAAAATTAAATATTTAGGAATAATACATACCTGAGGCACTGGGTGTTATACTTAACTAATAAATTATTAAACACCACATCAGAAACTAATGATGTACTATATGTTAGCTAATTGAATTTAAATTAAGGAAAATTAATCCCATTAAAGAAAAAAGAAAAAATAGATAGCCAAAGAGATGCAAATACTTTTCTGGAAAGAAGTGCATCATACCCTGAAAACCACAAAACATTACTCAAAAAAATTAAAGTAGACCTAAAAAAATGAAACATCCCATGTTGACAGAGTAAAGTTAATATATTGCTAAAATAGTGATATCTGCCAAACTGATCTTCCAATTTGATGCAATATCTATCAAAATAAACCCTAATTGTTTTTTGGTAAGAAAAAGAAAAGATGATTCTAAAATTCATATGGAAATGGAAGAGATCCAAAACAGCCAGTTTTGAAAAAAAGAATAAAAAATCTGATGACACACATAGCCCAATTTCAAATATATTACAAATCTATAATAATCACAGTGTGGCATAGATATGATGATAAATGCATAAATCAAATGGACAGAACAGAGGTTCAGAATAAACCCTTATATTTACAGTCCATCAATAGTCAATAAACATGCCAACACAGTAGCAGTTGGGCAGAAGAATAGTCTGTTTCAACAAATGGCGTTTGAGCACCTGAATAACAAGTGCAAAAGAATGACGTTGGATTCTTGTCAAACACCATATTAAAAAATTAATTCAAAATGTATCAAAAAATTAAATGCAAGATACAAAACTATAAAACTCTTAGAAGAAAACATAGGTGTCCGTCTTCATCATCTTTCATTAGGCAATGGTTTCTCAGTTATGACACCAAAGCAAGGGTAACAAAAGACAAAATAGATAAATTAAATATCAAAATTTAAAACTTTATCCTTCAAAACACCATCAATAAAGTAAAAACTCCAAGAATTGAAGAAAATAGTTTGAAATTACATAGCTAAAAAGAGAGTTGTATCCAGAAGTATATGTAAAGAAAATGAAATATGCATTTCTTCAAAAATAGACAAAGAGCCAATAGCATTATGAAAAGATGCTCAACATCACCAGCCATCAGGGAAATGCAAATCAAAAACCACAATGAGATACCACTTCACATCTACAAAAACAAAAAGAAAAGGCAGACAATAACAAGCACTGATGAGAACAAAAAGAAATCACAACCCTCATACACTACTGTTCACAATGTGAAGTGGTGCAGCTGCTTTTCAAAACTGTCTGACAGTTCCTCAAAGCCACAAAACAGTTACCATAACCAAGTAATCTCAATCCTAGGTGTGTACCTAAGAGAAATAAAAATATATGTATGTATACATGAAATCTTGTACACAAGTGCTCATAGCAACATTATTGAGGACACAAATGTTCATCTACTGGTGATAAATAAATGAAAAGTAGGAGAGCTGTGTAATGGAGTATTATTCGACAATAAAAAGGAATGTGGTCGATAAACAGTAACAACATTATTCTAAGTAGAAGTAGTCAGTCACAAAAGAACATATACCATGATTCTATTTACATGAAATATTTAGATTAGACAAATTTATAGAAAAAGAAATCAGATTACTAGCTATCGAGGGACCAGCTATTGAGGGATGCAGGGTGAAGGGGTAAATGCAAAGGGACTGCTAAAGGTTACAGAGTTTCTTTTTAAAATGATGAAAATGTTCTAAAAGTAGTTGTGGTAATAACTGTACAACTCTGCATAAACTAAAACCTAGCCCACTTGGATTGTGAATCTTCAATGGATTAAATATGAATTATATGCCAATTAATATTTTAGGAAGGAAAGAAAGATGGAAACTTTTCTTAATAACTTAGAAAAATCAATAAAATATACAAATTCTTAGCACTAATAAGATAATTAGAAAAAATATTAAAAAGAAGGTAAGGATAAATCAGTAACAATTCTGCCTTCCAGAAATAATTAAAATACAACTTAAAATATTACTTACCATTATAAAATCTTTTTATAATAATATTAGTAGCTAGGAATAAATTTAGTAACAGTGGACGATGCCATTTTAAGAAAGTTACAAAATCTTATTCCACATATATGAATAGTAGGGTCACAATTCTCCCAAGATTAATTCATAAACTAAGTGTGGTTCCAATCTCCTTTCTAAAGCAATTTTTCAGTAAAACTAATAAAATGTTCCTTTTCATTAAGATTTATTTATTTGAATTGCTTCTCGGCCTTTTGGCTAAGATCAAGTATAAGACTGATTTATTTGAGAGGGAGAGAAAAAACATACATGTATGTGAGGGGAGGAGCAGGGGGAGAGAGAGAGAGAGAATCTCCAGTAGACTGCTCTCTGAGTGCAAAGCCCCATGTGGGACTCAATCTCACAACCCAGAGATCATGACCTGAGCTGAAACCAAGAACTCAACCAACAGAGCCACCCAAGTGCTCCAGTAACAAAATAGTTCTTACATATGAAACAATGAAGAAGCACATATAGGGTTCATGACTTACAAAAATATGAAGTATACTTCCCTACCAAATAAGGGGTCAAATTACAAAACTATAATTCCTAAAACCATGAAAATAATAAGATGTCCAAAAACAAACCTATACACACATGAAAACATTGAGATGTGAGAGAGATTGCATCACAAATCAATAAACTATTGAATAAATTATGAAACAACATACTCCAAAATTCTAAGTAGATTACAGACTTTGGAATAGGGAGAACTTTTGCATGGAAGATTCCTAGTGCAAAAACATTAGAGAATAATAAAATGTACTTTTTCTCGATCCACAAACTTTTCAAAGTTCAATTCACCTTACTCAACATTCACGGAACAGAAAGTACTTGTAGTACATATAACAAAGTATTACTACTCAGAATAAATAATGTCTACAAATTAAATAAGACACACTCCCCAATTAAAAAAAAAAGTCACAGAACTAAAAATCACAGCAAATCACAGAATGAACTATTTAAGTGGCAAATAGTCATCAATGGTATGAAAAGTATTACTAAACACTCACTACCAATGAATTAACATAAGGAAGTACCACTCACCCTTATCACACTATCAAACTGCTTAAGGTTGCAGGGAAACAGAAACTGACATAAAAGTTGAGAAAACAAATACACCAGAATTCAATTCTCTCAATGGCTCAACTCTTCCTGGATAATACATTAAAAGATTAATGTATTTCCTTAAATATGTTCAATGAACTGATTCACCCACTCAGAAATACACATCCCTTCATCTCTAAAATGATCCTATGGAGACACACACATATCTATACTTAGTATATTTTAATAATTACATATATACATGTGTGCACTTATATATTCTTTTTAGGTGTGCATATACAGAGGCACTATCATATTTACTAGCATAAAAATTTGTTTCTGGCCTTTTCAACAAAATCTATGGTAAAAGAGAAACCTAAAAAAAAAAATTAACAAAAACATTTTCAAGACAAAGAGAAAGTCAGCCAAAAATTTTTATTTTGGAAAAATACTGATGGACATATTGCAAAGATTGATTGTACCTTTTGTCTTCTATGAAAATAAAATCTTACTATGAATAAGGCCCTCTTAAACCAAAGAAAAGCACCATCTTCAAAACACATGAGTATTTCTCAATTGTTTTACATTTTCTCCACATTTTATTTTTTGAAAAACCTGGAAAATACATTCTTAAAACTCTAATGAATTCTAGCTGTATTTATAAATTTAAGCTCTAACTGAAAAAAGTCAAACCTCATGATTCTAAATATGTTTTTTCAAAACATGTTTCATTTCAAAACGCTATAGTCTTTATTTTTTAATGATTACATTTTAGATAACTATTTGAAGTCAGTTTCCTGCTTTGCAACATCAATTTTTAAAAAGCTGTGGGTCTTAAGTGAAGGAATATAAATTAATGCTGGTCCCCACTGGTGGATTTGAATATATAACTTGTTATTTAAAGAAAATCACATGTAATAAACTTCCTATAAGAAGTTAGATCCAAAATAACAGCATTATTCTCATTCTCTCCACTCTCACTGCATACCTTTATTTTTGCATCAATGCTATGTTTTTCTTTTCTCCAATGTGCTTCTTGCTTCCTCAGTTTCTCTAGGTCATTTAGCAGGTCAGCACAGCGGGTACTTAATTTCTCATTTTCCTCCTCCAGATTTTTTATAACCAGTCTGTTTTGCTCTTCCTTATTCTGTACACACTCCTTAGTGTCCTGTAGAACAGTACCACAAGGGCCGATAAACAAAACAAAACAAAAAAAAGGTGAGAACTAATCAGCAAATATAAACTGTGCAGTTTTACTCTCACAGCAGCTTCCTCTATATTTGATGGCCAAGGTCACCTGTATACTTTTATTGGCCTCTTTTCATGCAGGTGGATGGGTCATATTTTTTCACTGGATGACAGCTTTGATGAGTACACATTTGCAAAGAGCCCATTAATTGATCAAGCTGCCTTTGATGCTGTCCCCAGCTATTTTTGAGACCCACACAGACATATCCTCCCAGACCTGGGTTTTATCAATTAATAATGCCAGTCCCATCAGAATCTAATTACAAGAAGCCACATATTCACACTCCTACTTTCTTAGCTCCATTTCCATCATTAACTATTTATCTGAAAGTTATAAAGCTTGGAGTCTTATCTTTAAAGCATCTTTCTCAGTTTTTGCATGTGAGAAAATTGTGTGGTACAGCAGGGCCTAAGGCAATTTTTCCTCCAAGCTTGTCACTTTCTGTGCCACAAAGGCTGACAAAGCTTAAAGTAGGACTTCAAAGCAATAATACTGTAAAACTATGTACAAGCCAACACACCTTAACTTCTTGACTTTTATCTTTAAATTTCTTCTGCAAGTCGCTGAATTCTTTCCTTAAGAAAGCATTTTCTTCATCAACTGCAATCTTGCGTTTTACAAGGTCATGTATTTCTATTTGTAGTCCTGTTTCTCTCTATGGAAAAAAAATCATAAGTATTGGTAATCTAGTATTTCTAAGAAACAATTATTTTATTTCAAAATTTCCATTTTGATTGATAATATTAGGATTAACTAGATTTCATAACAATATCTATTATCACAATTCTCATTCTGGTGACATGCCCATCAGTTTTCAAGTAAACAGTGCAAGTATGGTATCTGTTTATTATTTTAAGATGAAGAATACATAAAAACTGGATGCCAAATATTAAGCCACATTCAGAAAGCAAACTTTTTGGATTTTGGTGAATAGAAGAAAAACAAAATTTTATAAAACATTCCAAAGAAAACGTGCAAGTTGTTAAGATAAGAATTATCCTCTTATTTGAGTATCAAACATTTTTTAGATAAACAATTATGGTTTTGTGAAGGCATACATAATTTTCAAGACTGGAAAATGGCAGTGATGGCAGTGCCTCTGAGCTGAAGGCAGAGGCTTTAATCCACTGAGCCACCCAGGCGCCCTCATCTGATTCTTAATTATCAATTTATTTTGTACACACTCTAGTGTGTTATATTTACTCCTTATTAAATATGCTCCGAGTGACTTGAGAAGGAGCTTCAAGGGTACAAAACAGGATGAGTTTTAGGAGAGTATCTACTATATTCTAATTTTTAAGCTATAATGGTAATTGTTGATTTTACTTTACTTCTAATTAAAAATATTTTAGGAGCACCTGGGTGGTTCATTTGGTTAAGTGTCCCACTCTTGATTTCAGCTCAGGTCACGATCTCAGGGTGGTGAGATCAAGCCCTGCCATCAATGCTGGGTTTAGATTCTGCTTAAGATTCTCTCTCTCTGGTGCCTGGGTGGCTTAGTGGGTTAAGGCCTCTGGCTCCAGCTCAGGTCCTGATCTCAGGGTCCTGGAATCGAGGCCTGCATCGGGCTCTCTGCTCAGCAGGGAGCCTGCTTCTTCCTCTCTCTCTGCCTGCCTCTCTACCTACTTGTGATCTCTCTGTCATATAAATAAATAAAATTTTAAAAAAAAAAAGATTCTCTCTCTCCGTCTCCTTCTCCTTCTGCCCCCACCCATGCCACTGCTCACATGCACATGCTCTCTCTTAAAAAAATAAATAAATAAATACTGAACACATACAAAAAATAATCTGTGTGAAATATGCAAGATACAAAGAACAGACTAAAAAGAGCAGCCTTGTATCCACAACCACCTAAATTAAGAAATACAACTTTACCATTATCTTTAAGTCATCTGTAGGTCCCCTGATCCTCGCAACACTTCCATGTCCTCCAGGGCAAGGCACTATTCTACACCTTTGCTTCTTATCCTTCTCTTGTCTTTCTTTATAATTTGAAGACATACATATCCCTATTTGATATATTGTATAGTTTAGCTTATATTTGAACTTTATATAAAGTAAGTCATACTACACATATTCTGTAGCTTGCTATTTTTTGCTCAACATATATTCTCAAATACGCCCATATTGATAGGTGTAGCTGCAGTTCAATTACCTTGGAGTATAGTATTATACTATTATATAAATATACTATATCTATCTATCTCTTGTCAGTGCATATCTCAGCGGCTTCCCATTTTGGGAAAAGGGGTATACAAACAACACTGCTATAAACACTCTTAAACATGTCTCCTGATACAGATGAGCAAGAATTTCTCCCAAGCAGTATTTTTCAAACTACAGATTACAATCTAGTAATGGGTCATTAAATCAATTTAGTCATCACAATCAGCAATTTTTTTAAGATTTTATTTATTTATTTGACAGAGAGAAACACAGCTAGAGAGGGAACACAAGCAGAGGGAATGAGAGAGGGAGAAGCAGGCCTCCCACCGAGCAGGAAGTCAGATGCGGGGCTCAATCTCAGGTCTCCAGGATCATGACCTGAGCTGAAAGCAGTCGCTTAACCAACTGAGCCACCCAGGCACCCCGACAATCAGCATTTTTTAAAAGTGGAATAGAATACAAAAGAAACTACCAAAATGTAAGCACAAATTCTTAGCTAAAAACTATGCATTAGAATAAAACTATGAAAGAAGCAGATATATTAAGTATCTCCTAAATTTTTGCAGTGTTTAATTTTTTATTTCTATTTTATGTGAATATTATTAAATTCATATTTGGTATATATTTTGTTATATTTTTACCTTCATTATAAAAGTAAGGACATATTATATAAAATTTTTATTGCATGTATGGGTATACTAGGGTCATTAAATAGAATGTATTTTTTTCAGTGTGGGGGTCATATAAATAAAAGTTAGAAAAATACTGTTTAAGATAATATTTGAAGCTAAAATCACAAAGTTATAGGCTATAAGCACTTCAAGAGCTCTCACAGCTACACATCTGCACCAGCCCTTAACTCTCAGCCTAGGTAATTTTTTACAAATCTAGTAAGTATAAATGGTTCCTCAATATAGTTTTAATTTTTATTTCCTTTTTAACTATTAAGGCATATCAAAATATTCCTGACATCAATTAAACAGCTCATGAATAGATAGGTAAGCATGGCCCATCCACAATTCACAGCCCACTTTTCCTATTCTCATTTAAGTGTTACCCTTCTTCAAGATTCAATCACTCCCTTTCTCCATGAAGGTTTTCCCAGACCGTCAGAGTAATTCCTACCCTTTCTAGATTTCTGTCTTGCCCATATTATTCATTGGACACATTACATACTAACTATCTAAGTACTCATAATGTTTTCCAAACCAGTAGCAAATGTTTATAAATGAGATTGGTATAGAATGATAAATTCAGTCATATGAACATTAAGACTGTTTACAACTATCTACAGACCTCTCCTTTGAAAGGAGAACCGTCAAAACGTGAGAATTCTCATCTATTCTAAAAACTATTTAGACCCTAGGAAGGAAAGAACACTGAGCCAAATGATTAAAGTTTTAGAAGGGATTTCCCATTCATATCAGCTAAGCTTAACAGAAATTGACAACTTAAACACCAATAGCAAGCCCTTTCATGAGAATTATTTAATGATTTGAATTTCAGCATTTCAGTGAATTTAGTAATCAACAAGGTCAAATTAATTTTTAAATAAAAAAGCATAATATGTAGGTGATTAATTAACTCAAACTATCAAAATCTTGTAATTAGTTTGACAAATCTGATATTACATTGAATAATCACTAAAGTAATAGATAAAGATGCACTCCTAATAAAAGACAATCAGTAAGGTAAACCTTTAAAGATTTGTAAAATTTTGTATAATGCAAAATATTTTCCTGTAAAGTATGTTCTTAGTGATCTCCTTGAAATAATTAAGGTACAGGTATATACAGCTGTAGTTCATTTTACAATGTAGTTTTATGAAACTTTTCAACAAACTTTTCTGGATAGAGTACATTCTTAATGGTCTGGCTTGAGTTAATATTAAAATAGCAAATAGAACTCAGAGGAACCATAAAGCATAAAGGGTGACAAGAGAAAGTATGTCTGGAACAAATACTTTATTATGGATAAGACATGAAATGAATAATTCACATCATGGTCAAGAAAAGTCTACAGAGAAGAAGGGAATGATAAAGAGTATGACGCAGGGAAAAAAAGGGGAAGGAGCGTCAGCAGCATAAGACCTAAAACTCTATTGAGCAATACTTGAACATAGTTAATATATTATTTATATGACCTACTTTCAAATGGGCATGGAAGTTTTAGTAAAAATCAGAGAAGTTATGAAGCCACAACTAAAACAATGGTAAATGGAGAAAAAGGAAGGGGTAACAGACCTAACGGTAACTGAGAACCAAAACTTATGTCTCAGCTTCCTAAGGTAAAAAAAGGGGGGGGGGATGGGAATAGAATGTTGAAGAGCTATCATCATCTAATTAAATACAATATACTAGGCTGTGAGCAGAATCATGTCATCCAACGCAATACCAGAAAGGAAATTTATTACATGATGTATTTTATAAATATCAGTGACAAAGCTAAGGCACAGTCTTACTAAAAGAAGTTATAGAAAATGTTTTATACTATCATCAATGAAATACATTCTATTAGATTGTACCTCTATGAAAGGTTTTTCTGCAACCAGCTAAAAAATACTGTGCAGGAGTCTGTGTATGTGTAACTTTCTAGAACTCTGACTAGATACATAAGTAAGATTTAAATAAGCTATAGGAACTCTCATTCTTAAGTGTTATTCTATTCCATAGGCTGTAAGTCTTAAAAATTAAGAGCTACTAAAGATTGCTCAGTGGGACAACAAAAACACACTGGAGGGACTTCGAGTTTCCACTCAAGCTATAAGAAACTTGGAAGTCATCTCTCCTGTTCACAAACATGAAAAAAACCTGAAGTAACTAAAAATCAACAACTTTTCCTAAATCTTTCAAAGAACTGGGGTCATAGAGCAAACTAGATAGGTAGGTACAGATAATGACAATTTACCAGAGCAGAAAACTCCCTGGGACCCATTACCAGGGTAGGAAAATCTAATCTGTAATTAACAGATTGCTGGAAGATCAAAGTGGGCAAGTTTTCAGAGTTAAAAAGTCCAAAAAAGCCCAATCTAAGAATGTTTTGCCAGAGCCTAACTAACCTGGCTAAAGGGAAATACCTACCTCTAACACCCTCTACCCTTCCTATCAGTTCAAGGGGGCAAAAACTGAGAAGAACTTGTGATGGTCACAGTGTCAGAACACAAATTCTCTGGAAGACTGGGACCTAGGGCACCTGGGTGGCTTAGTCAGTTAAGCATCTGTCTTTAGCTCAAGTCATAATCCCAGGGTCCTGGGATGGACCCCCACATCAGGCTCTCTGCTCAGTGGAAAGCCTGCTTCTCTCTCTCTCTCTCTCTCTCTCTCTCTCTCTCTCTCTCTGTCTTTCTCTCCTTATGCCTATTGTACTCTCTCTGTCTGTCACATAAATAAATTCAAAAGCTTAAAAATTTTTTTAGCCTCTGACACATACAGTACAGCCACCAGTAGAGAGCCTAAGCCCTAGCCAGATGAACATAAAACCTCACACTAAAGGCCTATTCACCTTAGAACTTTTTGCCCATTTAGTCAATTTTAAGTGTCAACCCAGCTAGGCCCTAGTACCCTTGGTATTCAGTTTTTGATAGCTTTTGATTAAACACGAGTCTAGATGTTACTGTGACATATTTTTCAGATGTGATTAATATTTAAATCTGTGGACTTTGAATAAAGAAGACTACCTCTCCATAATGTAGTTGGGCCTCATCCAGTCAACTGAAGACCATAGAGAAAGGGCTATAGGCTTCTGAGGAAGAAGGAACTGTGCCTCCAGACTGCCTTCTGATTGAGTTGCAACACTAACTCTTCCCCGGGGCCTCACCTTGCCCACCAGTCTTACATAGTTCACACTTGTCAGCCCACAGCTGCATGGGCCAACGCCTTAAAATCAATTTCCCCCTCCAAATAGATAGATATAGATAGATAGACAGACATGTGTATGCACATCTATTACTTCTGCTTCTCTGAAGACTCCTAACAGATTTTGGTCCCATCTTGGACTTCTGTCTTAAAACTGCAAGGACATGGATACCATCAACAACCTGAATGAGCTTAGAAGAAGATTTTTCCTAAGTCAAGCCTCCAGATGAGAGCACAATCCAACTGAACCTTGATTACAACCATATGAGATCCCAACTATGTCCAGATTCCTGACCCATAGCAACTTAATAACAGTATTGTTTTAATGCACTAGCTGATGAGAATTTGTTATGCAGCAACAGAAAAACAATACAATGTGATCTATTTTCCCAGAGAATTTACACTAAAAATAATGGATAAGGTGGTTATGGAACATAAGCATTATAAATCTTTACAGTACAAAAAATACAATGAAAAAATGCTAAGAATAGGAAATAAGTCCTCCAATTACTCCCTATAAGTTCACTTAAAATGCAGGAAAAACAAAGCCTAAATAAATCAAAACACACTAATTTTCTTATCTTTTTACAGTACACAGTTGAGAGATATTATATACATTTTTCAGAATATGTTAGAAGCAAGAAGCATACTGTTAAATGTAATATATAAAGTAATAACATAATCACTAAAAGAAATGATACAAACTCTAAATGTCCCAACTACCAACATGAAAATGTATGTATACACAAACACACACAATGAAAAATTATATAAAAAGCTAAGAAAATATTAAAAACATAAAACATAAGGTCAGAGAACAAAGATCAAATAAGTATATCAAGAAATGTAGATGGGATAAATTTATCTTTAAAAAAGTAAAGATTAAAAAAAAAAAGTAAAGATGTATAGATTGAGTCAAAACTCACTTCTGGGGAAGATGGTGGATTAGGAGGATCCTAACCTTACCTCATTCCACATACACAACTAGATAACACCCACATCAGAGTAAATAACCTGGAAAATGACCTGAAGGTTGGCAGAACAGACTTGTCACAACTAAATACACTGAAGACAGTAGGAAAGGCAGAGACATGGGTGGGAGCTAAAGGGACCAATGGGACTGTATGGGGGAGAGAGGGACACTGAAGTGGCAGGAAGGGCAAAGATGCCTCAGGCACAAGGGGTCTGCACAGGAAAGACGACCCTTCTAACATATGGCTTTGAAAATGAGAGGGGCATGATTTTGCAAATTCTTATAATCAGTGGGGCTTACCACCATGAACTCTGAAAATCAGCCAGCTTGGCACTGGGAATGCCTGGATGGCAAGAGGAAACTGAATCCCCACCCTAAAAAAGACAGCATTACAAAGAACCCCGCAGAGATAAAGCAATAGAAGTAACAATATGAAAAATGCCTCCAGTATACAGGAAGATTTCCTCACCAATCTCAGAGCCTATGCTGGAGGGGGACAGATCTCTTTGGGACAATTTCCAGGAAGAAAGGAGCTACATGGGTAGGTACCATTTCTTTCTTTACCCACCAGCCTGGAGACAGAAACCTGCAGAGAACCAGCACTGCCCAACACTCCACGTAGCTGGCTATCAGTATACTTCCCTTTCCTCCACACACCCCCTTATACTTCTGAGGATCCACACCCTCCAACCTTGGCAGGATTTTGGGGCAGCTATAGGTCCCCTTCCCCAGTGGACAGGTTTGGACCTTGCCAGCACTGTGTGCCCTATCCCCACATCCTCCTATGGACCCAATCACCCAAACCCTGCGGCAGTTTTCTAAAGCAGCTCCAGATCCCCTCCCACAGCCAACCTGTGCAAACCTTGTTAACACTGTGCTCCCCATGTTCTCCTATAGACCTGACCGCTCCAGTGCACCCTTAGTCAGAGCCCATCAAGAGTACTGTCACACGCCTGGCAGTGTGCAAGCAGACTGAATAGGGGCCAACACCACTCCAAAGAGACTGCTGCTCCAAAGAGAGGGCATGATAACCACACGCACATCAGTCCACCTGGGTTGGGGCAGATGTCTGGTCTGACTGCAGGCTCTTCCCAGCAATGAAAGCTTCTCAGGGGACAATATAGGGAAAGCACCCTGTAATTCAGTGCTACCACATCTCTGGCAAATGCCTGGTCTGGCTCAGCTGAGGCCCAAGATGGCCCCAAAGTGGCCCACTAACAACAGAGGGATCAAATCCTGCCAACAACAAAGAGAACCACTGCAAACAACTGGACTGAAAGGCAAAAGCAGCTCAGCCATAACAGTAGGGCACATGCAACACACACAGGAGAGAACAGGGGACATTGCACTGCAGGACACCACAGGACCTCTTCTTTGTAAGGCCACTACTTTCAAGAGCAGGAGACATTGCTGACACAGAGAGTTAGACAAAATGAGGAGATAGGGAAGTATGTCCCAAAGAAAGATAGGACATATTCGTCTTAGGACAAAATCACAACAAGAGAGCTAAATGAAATAGACAGAAATAATATGACTGACAAAGAATTTAAAGTAAAGTTCATAAAGATGCTCAGTGGACTTGAGAAAAGAGTAGAGAATCTCAGTGAGATGCTTAGGAAAGAGAGACGAGACATATATAAAAAGCAGAGATGAAGAACTCAAAGTGAAATTAAGGGGCACCTCAGTGGCACAGCCAGTTAAATGTCTGACTCTTGATTTTGGCTCAGGTCATGATCTCAGAGTCATGGGATCGAGCCCCACATCAGGCTCTGTGCTTATCAGGGAATCTGCTTAGGATTCTCCTTCTCGCTCTGCCCTTCCCCCACCACTGGCATGCTCTCTATCTCTAAAAAAATAAAAATAATAAAAATAACTAAGATTAAAAATATACTACGTGGAATAAATAGACTAGCAGAGAAAAGCAAATCAGAGGCTCGGAGGAAAGAGTAATGGAGAGCAATGAAGATAAACAGAAAAGAGTAAAAAATAAATATACAAAATGAAAACAGATATAGGGAATTCAACAATTCTACCAAGTATAACAACTTTCCCATTATAGGAATTCCAGGAAAAGAGAGGAAAAAGGGGACAGAAAATTTATTTGAAGAAATAATAAATGAGGGGGGCGCCTGGGTGGCTCAGTTGGTTAAGCGACTGCCTTCAGCTCAGGTCATGATCCCGGAGACCCTGGATCGAGTCCCACATCGGGCTCCCTGCTCGGTAGGAAGCCTGCTTCTCCCTCTCTTGCTCCCCCTGCTTGTGTTCCCTCTCTGGCTGTGTTTCTCTGTGTCAAATAAATAAAATCTTAAAAAAAAAAAAAAAAAAAAAAAAAGAATAACTGAAAAATTCCCAAATCTGGGAAAGGAAAGAGAAATCAAAATCCACAAGGCATAGAGAGCCCCCAACAAAAAAGCAACTCAAGGAGGTCCACATCACAACATATAATAACTAAAATGACAAAAAGCAATGATAAGGAGAGAATTTTAAGAGCAGCAAGAGAAAAGAAAACAGTTGCGTACCAGGGAAACCCCATAAGGCTACTAGCTGATTTTAGCAGAAACTTTTCAAGCCATAACAGAGCAGTATGATATATTCAAAGTACTGAAAAGAAAAAACCTGCAGCCAAGAATACGCTTTCCAGAAAGGCTATCATTCAAAAGGAGAGATAAAGAGTTTCTCGGACAAAGAAATTTAAAAGAATATATCACCACTGAACCAGTCTACAAGAAATGTTAAGGGGCTCTTTGAATGGAAAGAAAGGCCATTAGTACGAGTAAGAAAAGCAGGAAGCACAAAAACAATAAAAATTAGTTATATCTGTAAACTTCAGTCAAGGAATTCACAAAATAAAATGATGTGAAGTAAGACACCACATACTGAGAAGGTGGCAGGGGAGAGAAGAAAAGAATGGGTTCAAACGTAAGTGACAATCGATGTCATATAAACTGCCGTATGATATAAGATATTATATACAAATCTAATGGTAACCACAAGTCAAACACTGTAACAGATGTGAGAAAAATAAAGAGAAAGTAATCCAAGTATATCATTAAAGAAAGCCAGGAAACTGTCAGACAGCAAGAGAAGAAAGGAATAGAAAAGAACTACAAAAATAACCATAAAATGAGTAACAAAATGGCAATAAGTACATACCAATCAATAATTATTTTGAATGTAAATTAACTAAACACTCCAATCAAAAGACATAGGGTGATAGACTGTATAAAAAAGGAAAAACCATCCATACACTGCCAATAGGAGACTCATTTCAGACCTGAAGACACATGCAGACTGAAAGAAAAATAGAAAAACATGTACTACGTAAATGGAATTGAAAAGAAGGTTGAGTAGCAATACTTATACTGGACAAAACAGACTTAAAAACAAAGTGGTAACAAGAGACAAAGAAGGACATTATATGATCATAAAAGGCACAATCCCACAAGAAGATACAACAATTATAAATCTGTATTCACCAAACACACAAAGTCACTAAAAACAACAAACATAAAGGAAGTAATCAATAGTGACACAATAATAGTAGGGGACTTTAACACTCCACTTACACTGATGGCTAGAACATCCAAACAGAAAATCAACAAGATGGAGCTAACAGGTACATTCCAAACATTCCACTCTGAAACAGCAAAATACACATTCTTCTCAAGTGCACAAGGAACACTCTCCAGAATAAATCACATACTAGACCACAAAACAAGTCTCAAAAAATTCAAAAAATCAAAGTCATAGATAGCAAGCACTTTTCCATCCACAATGCTACAAAACCAGAAAACAATACTAAGGGAAAAAAAATCTGTACAGAACAATAATAAAGGAAAGTTAAGTAAAATGCTACTAAATAATGAATTCTTTTCATTGTTCTTTTGATTTCATCAACCAAGAAATCAAAAAGGCAATTAAAAAATATATAAAGATAAATGAAAATGAAAATACAACAGTCCAAAATCTTTGGGATGGAGCAAAAGCAGTTGTAAGAGGGAAGTTTATAGGAATACAGGCCTCCATCAAGAAGCAAGAAAAATCTCTAATACACAACCTAACCTTAAAACTATAGAACCAAGAAAAAGAAGAACAAACCAAGCCTAAAACCAGTAGAAGGAAGGAAATAATAATGATTAGAGCAGAAATATATGAAATAGGAATTTAAAAATAATAATAAAACACATCAATAAAACAGATCGATGGGCTGGTTCTTTGAAAGATCAACAATATTGACAAACCATTAACCAGACTCATAAAAAAAGTTTTAAAAAGAGAGGGGACAAACAGTATTGTAAATGAAAGAAAAGAAGTAACAACCAACATCACAGTAATACAAAAGATTTTAAGAGAATACCATGAAGAATTATGTCAACAAATTGGACAACCTAGAAGAAATGTTTCCTAGAAACATATAACCTCCCAAAACTGAATCAGGAAGAAATAGAAAATAGATCCAGGTAGCAGCAAGAAAACTGAATCAGAAAACTCTCAACAAACAAAGTCTAGGACCAGGCAGCTTCACAGGTAAATTCTACCAAACACTTAAAGAAGAGTTAATTAATATCTATTCTTCTCAAACTCTTCCAAAAATAGAAGAGGAAGGAAAGGTTCCAAATTCATCTAGGAGAGCAGCATTACCGTGATACCAAAAACCAGATATACTCTATAAAGAAGGGAACTACAGGCCACTATTTCTGATGAACAAGATGCAAAAATCCTCAACAAAATATTAGCAAACTAAATCCAACAATACATTTAAAAAAATAGTCACCATAATCAGGTAAAATTAACTCCCGCAGTGCAAGAGTAGTTCAATATTCACAAATCAGTGAACATGATACAATGCATCAACAAAAGAAACAATCAAGACCATATGATCATTTCAAAATATGCAAAAAAAGGATTTGACAAAGTACAGCATCCATTCAGAATAAAAACCCTCAACAAGTAGGTTTAGGGCAAACATACCTTAACATAATAAAGGCCATATATGAAAATTCACAGCTAACATCATATTCAGTAGTGAAAAACCAAGACCTTTCCCTCTAAGATCAGGAACAAGATAAGGATATCCACTCTCAACACTTTTATTCAACACAGTACTAGAAGACCTAGCCATAGCAATCAGACAACAAAAGGAAATAAAAGGCACCCAACTTGATAAGAAAGAAGTAAAACTTACTATAAGACATTGATGAAAGACAACACAAAGAAATGGAAAGACATTCCATGCTCATGGATTGGAAGAACACTTACTGTTAAAATGTCTATACTATCCAAAGTAATCTACACATTTAATGCAATCCTTATCAAAATACCAACAGCATTTTTCACAGAAGTAGAAAAACAATCCTAAAATTTGTATGGAACTGCAAAAGACCTTGAAGAGCCACAGCAATCCTAAGAAAGAAAAACAAAACTGGAGGTATCACAGTTCCAGACTTCAAATTATATTACAAAGCTGAAATAATTGACCCAAAATTAAATACATTAGAGGAACAGAAAAGAAAACCCAGAAAGAATCCAACAATTATGTGGTCAATTAATCTTTGATAAAGGCAACAAGAATATACAATGAGAAAAAGTCTCTTCAACAAACGGGTGTTGGGAAAATTGACTAGCTACATGCAAAAGAATAAATTGGACCACTTTCTCATATTATACACAAAAAATAACCTCAAAATGGACTAAAGACTTAAGTGTGAGACCTGAAACCATAAAAACCCTAGAAGACAACATAGGCAGTAATTTCTCTGACATCAGCCATAGCAACATTTTTCTAGATATGTCTCCTGAGACCAGGGAAACAAAAGCAAAAACAATCTATTGGGAACTACATCCAAATAAAAAGCTTGGCACAACAAAGGAAACCATCAACAACACTAAAGGCAACCTACTGAATGGGAGAAGATATTTGCAAATGACATAGTTGATAGAGGGTTAGTATTCAAATTATATAAAGAACTTATACAACACAATCCCAAAGCACAATCCAATTAAAAATGGGTAGAAGACCCAAGGAAATAGTTTTCCAAAGAAGATATAAAGGTGGCCAATGATAAGATGCACAACATCACTGATCATCAGGGAAATCCAAATCAAAACCACAATAAGATATCATCTGATACCTGTCATAATGGCTACTATCAACAAGACAAAAAATAACAAGTATTGCTAAGGATATGTGAAGAAATGAGAACACTCACACACTGCTGGAAATGTAACTTGGTACAGCCATTGTGGAAAACAGTATGAAAGGTTCCTCAGTAGTTAAAAATAAAAATACCACATGATCCAGTAATTTCACAACTGGATATCTGCCCCCCAAAATGAAAAAACTAAAAAAAAAAAAAAACCACAAAAACAAAAACACTAATTTGAAAAGATATATGAACCACTATGTTCATTATAACATTATTTAAAATAGCCAAGATACTAAAGCAACCTAGGTGTCCATGATGAGATAAATGGATAAAGAAGATGTGGTATATATACAATGGAATATTACTCAGTGTTAGAAAAGAATGAGATCTTGCCATTTCTGACACAGATGGACCTAGAGGGTATTATGCTTAATGAAGTAAATCATACAGAAAACGACAACACTGTATCATTTCATTTATATATGGAAGCTAAAAAACAAAACAAAGGAACAAACAAAAAAACAGAAACAGATTCACAAATACAGAGAACACAGTGGTCATTGCCAAAAGGGAGGGAGGTGGGGTGTGGGTAAAATACGTAAAGGGAATTAAGAGGTACAAACTTCCAGTTATAAAATAAATAAGTCATGGGGATGTAATGTGCAGCATAAGAAAAAGCCTAATATTATAATAATTTCGTAGGATGAGAGTGGGGTAACTAGACTTCTTGGGATCATTTCATAATGTATAAAAATATTAAATCACTAAGATGTATATCTGAAGCCAAAAGGCTAATGTACGTCAATTATACGTCAGTAAAAAAAAAATAATATATTATTCATTCAACAATATTCATTGAGAATCTGTTATATGCCAGGCAATATGGAAATATTGGACGTCAGGGATACAAATGTGAATAGGTACATGAGGTTCCCCATCCTCTCATAATCTATAATATCGTGTAGGAGAATATGGTTAGTGTACCTTACTTTTATCCCTACCTTTCTCCTCTAGGGATTTAAAAATCATTACAGGCAAAAATTTTAACTCTAAATTTTCCACAGTACCATCACAGGATGGTAGACACATTTAGTATATTATACCTTGCAGAAAGTTATAAGCATAGGGCCCCTAAAAAACAAATAACTTCCCTAAGAATATTTAATATTTTATCCATGAGCTAAGTGATTCTGCTAAAAAAGGTAAAAATCTAAAAGAGTACCTACCTAAGGAAGAGGAAGTAGAAAAAAGAATTTATCAAAGAAAAGGGGAAATATATTGTGATTTTTAAAAGTCAACATTTTAGGGGTACCTGGGTGGCTCAGTCATTAAGCATCTGCTTTCAGCTCAGGTCATGACACCAGGGTCCTGGGATTGAGCCCTGCATCAGGCTCTCTGTGCGGCGGAAAGCCTGCTTCTCCCTCTCCTGCTCCCCCTGCTTGTGTTCCCTCTCTCACTGTCTCTCTCTCTCTCTCTCAAATAGATAAAATATTTTAAAAATAAACAAACAAACAAAGAAACAAATAAACAAATAAAATCAACATTTTAAAAAATGGTATGCTATAGCTACCTATCTAGATCTGGTAACCTGAGCATTCCCTAAAGCACTGCAAACTTAAAACCAAAGAGTGGCAAAATCCATTCTCCTCTACAGATTAGAGTTGTAATTTAAGGTAGATTGCTCAGCCTGGATTTACATTTTCCCAAACCTCCTGAATCTTGGGGTAGCCAATATGGTTAGTTTTTTGTCGATGAAGTATGAGTACAAATGGTGTTTGCGACTTTTAAGTGATAAGGTTGTATCTATTAGGCAGCTTACCCTAGCTTAATTAATATAGTAGCACATAACAGTATTTATCCATCTTAGGATTCATTTTGCTCTTTTTTGGATATTCAGGTAGTAAATACAGTTTTTTCCCCCCAGAGTGAACTGACCAAAATGTCATTTCTGAAATTTTATCATTATAGTATCAATTATGATACCTCCCATAAGGAAAACACAACATTGGAGAATGTTTAGATTTCAAATTTATGTCACATAGGAGTCTATATTCTATTTCAGAAAGTCATTATATAGATGTAGAGAACATATAAAAATGGAATCTTTTCTATTAACTTCCACCTTAAGTCCTTTAATAAAACAACTTTTAATAGTAACCAAACTTAGATCAATGTTCTCCTACAACTTTAATTGGCTGGGAAGGAAAATAGAGTCCAAAGACAAAGCGAAAGTCTCCAAAAAGAGGTTCCATTTACCCAGGAAAAATTACAGGCAATTCAGCACATAATGAGCAATTGTGTACAAAATGAATTTAAATACTTTATTACAATATAGGTCGGTCACTATTATAATAAATTTCTTTCTCCTTCATTTTTGAGATGTTTATACTTTGAAAATAGCTCTAGGAAGCACTGGTCACATGGATTTTTTCACTGATAACATACTGATTATATAATTACATATAATCTTGTTATATATATAATTTAATAATTTACTGATTGTATGAAAAGCAGGATTATATGAATCAAGAGTACAGGTTTTCAAGAAACCAAATAGAATCACCCCAATTATTTGTTAATCTTTTTTATAAATTAAACCATCTGAAAACTTATAAGTTTTAATGATACTGCTAGTAATAAAATGGTAACTACTACTAATAAAAGGTAAAATTCAATAAGACAACGAATAATTGCTAGATACTACTATAAAACCATAATATTATCTTTAGAGTTTTAAAGTATAAATGGCATACCCTATTAATTCAAAAACCAACAGGCTATAAACAAAATACAGTAGTGAAGAATAATCTTTATACAGTAGTTTTAAAATATTAATGAGTTGATATAATGACCCTGATATTCTTAATGAACATTACTGCAAAAAAATTAAAAATAATTGTAAAGATCTACTACCTGAAATAATGTATTAATTTTTAGCATTTTCTGGCATAACACCAACCTGTTCCAATTCTTGTATTTTAGCATCCTTGACTTGCAGAATTTCTAAAACTTTTCTGTCTTTAGCTTCAGATTTCTGTTTTTCTCTAGAAAGAAAAACACAGAGTTTATTAGTCAGAATTGATAGCTAATCTCTAAATTTTCACATTCTGAAAATGAGTATCACTTTATAAAAATATAGAAAATTAAACCATCTGGGGTTGATAGCCCTTTCAGAATTAATCAGAAATCATATGGCAAGTCACAACAACTTACAAACTACTGACAAGGAAGACAACTTCATACCAAAACAACAGTTTTAGTTTCCAGATTTAAAATAATGCTTGATAAAAGAAATACTTAAAACATGCTTAATATTGATGGCAATAACCACTATATCACCAATTTAAAATAATAATACAATATGCTCTTAACATAAACATTTTATACACATAATTAATAAAATATCACTTCTGAAGTATTAGACTCAAAAGAGAGCTAGAGATTTCTTAACAACCAACATTTTTAAAAATGGGATAGAAATTTATTGGACATTTATTTCTACTTTTTAAAAACTCGAAAAAATAGGTAAACAGCCTACAGCCATACCACTGTGAACATGCCCAACATCATCTAAAAATAGGTAAACAGAAACCTATACCTAAATCACTAATGAATCCAAAGTAGACGGTAAAGAAGAAGAACCCTCAATTGCAAAACAGTGAAATGAACAAAAGGGCCTTAGAAGGTGCAAAAGAATTATCAGAATGAAGAGGCACCATTAAAAAAGCACATCAGGGGTTGTAAGAAATAAATTCAGATGGTGTACTGCTACATTTTAAAAACTTAAATTACTTTTCCAGTAAGTTAGCATAGTAAGTTCACACTTTGAGGCTCTTCTCTGTTCTCTCAATTTATAGAATTAATAGAAAAACAAAATAGAAAAAAATTAAGGAGATACAGACAAATCTCTAAGGATCACAAACTAAACAGAAATACAATGCTATAAACAAGGATGAAGCTGTTGTACACTGTCCAGATCTCAATGCAGGCTAAGGTGAAAAAGAGCTTGGTGCCTGGAGATAATTAGGAAAAAGTGTGCTATTCAGTATGTAGAAGGAAAGCAACACTCATCATTTGAAAAGTCTCTCCCCACCCTCACCTGGAACTAGGACTATATGAAAGTTTAGAAAGGTAAAAGTTTATAGACAGCATCCCAATCAGGCACTGAGCCAAAACACTCCACAGATCAGGTACTAAATATAACAAATCCTCTGTCACTGTTGGCTAAGAGCCCCAAGCTACCAATACAAAACCTAGTTGAGGACGGTGTGAGGGTGATAAGTTAGTGGCAAGCACAAAATTTCTAGAGAAAAAAAGGCATTAGAGGGGTGGTGGAGAAAGGAGAAAGAGAACAGTAACAGTTACCCTCTTACCCAATATCTGACCACAGATAAAAAATCCAAAACACAAGAAGAAAACAGACACCCTACACACACATAACACATATACACACTAACTCAATAGTTCAAAGAAACTGAATCACTCTAGACAAAAGGAAAATAAGAGAATACATTGAAGATGACTTTAAAATAAGTAAGGATCTCAAGTATCTGTACTCGAGGAACTACAGAACACTCATGAAAGAAATTGAAGAAGACACAAAAAGATGGAAGAGCATTCCATGCTCATGGATCGGAAGAATAAACATTGTCAAAATGTCTATACTGCCCAGAGCAATCTACACTTTCAATGCCATTCCGATCAAAATTCTACCAACATTCTTCAAAACGTTAGAACAAACAATCCTAAAATTTATATGG